>JAHWFP010024033.1:88197-101701 GCA_023313725.1 Lithobius niger
CCCCCCCCCCCCCCCCCCCCCCCCCCCCCCCCCCCCCCAACGGATGGATGCAACCCAAACAAGTGCCGGCCCGTGGTGTCTCTGATCCATGTTTTCTGCCATTCTCTCTCTATAATCTCTCTCACAGCTGGATGCAGATCGCGAGGACCCAGAGCAAATCAAACTGCAGTACAACCCCCCTGCCGAACCCCTACGGGCCAAGCTGTCCGCCAACACATTTCTGAACTGGCCAGAGTGCCCCTTAACCCAACCGATACTCACAGAAACTCCCCGTAGACCAAGAGTATACAACTTCCATCCAATCTCAAGGGGGATTGGATGGGAGCCATGCCCCGACCGGAAACAACTCCTAAGAAACCCAAGACCCGCCAGGGAGTCAGTCACTACACAGAATCTGGGGAAGAGAAGGGCTGCCACAATGTCTAGGGCAACTGAAATGGCGATAAGCTCGCAAACAAAGGCCAATGGGAGAGCAGCCACCGTGTAGCAGTACTCAATATGCAGGCTAGGGATGCAAACCCCGACCCCTCCCTCACTCCCCTGGTGGAAGGAGGCATCACAGAACACCAAGGCCCAGTCCTCAGAATTAAGCACCGTGTCCGTGGAGTCAAGCAAAGCCTCATCCGCAAACCCACTCCACACCCATGGGGCCGGTGGATGAACAAATGAAGGTAGCGGCAGGGCCACGAAATCGCCATGACAAAGGATGGAGGCCCCCAAACTTGGGGCTCCCAGAAGATCCCGAGTTCTTTGGGGTAGCCGCATATAGTCGAGGATAATACGTGCAAGGGGATCCGAGCGACCCCTAGCAACTGCCCTCTGACAAAGTCTAGCGAGCAACTCTCGGGCTCTAAACGTGACTGGAGTCTCGCCGGCTTCGACGTGCAGCGCATATACAGGTGTCGAGGGTAAACACCCGTAACAACACGTAGACCAGCAGTGCCACTTGCAGTCCGCCCATGGCCTGCCGCGAGCCAGCCATCAGCGGAGCATGAAAGTCAACACAAGCACGTATGTACACCCTATAGAAACTAACTATGGCGCTACGCTTGGCCACCGATCTATTGCCAGCCAGAGCCTTCAGGACGTTTAACCGGGTCGTCACATTCTCCCGTACTGCAGATGCATTGTGCACCCAAGTCAGCTGCGGGTCCAGCCAAAAACCCAGATACTGTATCCTGGACGAGGAGCGAACCACGGTGCCATCCACCGTCAGCAACGCCTCACACTCACGACCTCGCCGAAAGACCATAAGCTCGGTCTTTGCAGCGGACAGCTGTAGACCTCTAGAGGCTAGAGCCCTGTATCCATTCCCAATCGCAATTTCAAGTGTCCTTAGGATCACCTGTAAGTCCTTTCCTGTAAGCCATACCGCCACGTCGTCAGCGTACGCAACCACATTGACTGTCTGGCTCAACTCCTGTAGAACGGAATTTATAGCAATTGCAAACAACAGCGGGCTAAGGCAGCTGCCCTGCGGCAGCCCTCGGTCAGTACAAAACAAAGCCTCCGGAGGTTTAATTTCATGAATTTCAAGCAGAAGAGCAACCAAGGTACGTGTGTATTGTACTGTATACGCTGCGGCGTTTTCAATTCTCATTAAAAATGTGTTAAACGATCCTTTGACGTAGCAGTAATTGTCCGAAGACTTCAAGAATAGTCACTATTACCGTAAAATAATCTTCGTTTAGCGCTGCAACGCCGGTAAATCTAATAATGAGAAGATATCACATTTTTTTGCATCTCGCATACACTAATCAATGCTACGATCTGGGTTTTCCGTTCTTCGTGCTTTCAGTTCAGCGCAACGCTTGGACGACGCGTCTAGCATGCTACGTGAAACCGAGTAGCAACCAGTATTCACAGCTACTTCGCACATTTTTTAACAATTAATCGACTTTGTCATAATATTTCGCTAGATTGTTCGTAGATGTTGACATGTTTTTGAAAAATATCAGATCAACTGCTCATTTGAACGAGCGTCGAAGAGCATTCACGGGAAGATGAACTTGAAGACGTTTCTCTTGCTGCCTGCATTACTGCACCCTGTGTTGGCTCGCCGTATGATAGCAAAAGTATATAAAACCAGACAACAACAATTGTGTGGCAATTGTGAGGCAATTGTGTGTCCATAATTTGCTTTTGATGATAGCAAATTATGTTGTTGTCTGGTTTTATATACTTTTGATGATAGTGCTTTTTTGTTTACGGAGTGGGAAGTTACCCCCAGCTTTCTTGAGCCCCCCCCCCCCCCAACCCCTCCCATTGAAGCGCCACCGAACCATACGTAATCTTACCTTACGGGAGTGAAATACCCAAATTATTTAAGGCAGATGCTACTGCCAGTACAAAATGTACTGGCAGCAAGAGACTTAAAAACACCGATGCCAGTAGTCCCTATTACATGACGTGCATTAACGTTATTCTGGCAGCAAGAGAGTTGAAAACGCTGTTACGAGTACTCCCTATCAATTGGCCTGTACTAGCGTTGTACTAGCAGCAAGAGACTTAAAAACGCTGCTGCCGGTACTCCCTATCAATTGGCCTGTACTAGCGTTGTACTGGCAGCAAGAGCCTTACAAACGCTGCTGCCAGTGCTACCTATCAATTGGCCTGTACTAGCGTTGTACTGGTAGCAAGAGTCTTAAAAACGCAGCTGCCAGTACTTCCTATCAATTGACCTGTACTAGTGGTGTACTGGCAGCAAGAGAGTTGAAAACGCTGCTGCCAGCATGCCCTATCTCTTGGTCTTTACTAGTGGTGCACTGGCAAATGGTGAACACTAGTTAGCCCCACTGATTGTCAAACCTCGCTGCGTAGCTCCCCATGCAACCAGACAACAGTATGAAACACCGTCTGAGGGGGCGCGCTTATCATATACATCGAGAATTTGTGTAATCCTAAAACATGATGCAAGCATTTATGAAACAAAGAAGTGGTAAAAAGTAGCCTAGTTAAGACGACAGTTGGTGAAAACAAGCGAAAAAATGTAAAAAATAGTAACTAAATAAAAAATTACGCTGAATATTCATCATGAAAATAAAAAAGTTTAAAATTAGTCAGCAAAAAAAAAAAAAAAACCACAACCCAGTCAAGTTTCGAACCTGGGTCCACGGAGTAGCAGTCAGACGATTTACCAGGGAGCGACGTGACACTCGGTTATTCCAAAATCCCCTCCCAGAGCTTGCCCCTCCCTTCACTCTGGCGTGTCCCTGAACCAAACATACCTATCCAACATCCCAATTTCTCCCCCCCCCCCCCCCTAAAAAAAAAAAAGAAATATTATTGCCTACTGTACCACTGTTATTCTGGTCATACCAAGAAGTTGCACTGTGAAATTTCCTCTAAAAAGTAAGACTAGGATAACAGTGGTACAGCAGTATATAATTTTTTTGGGGGGAGGAGGGGAGAAATTGGGATGTTAGATTGGTATGTTTGGTTCAGGGACACGCCAGGGTTGAAGGGGGAGTTAAGCAATGCAAACTGGGGCACCTCCCCCTCCCCCAAGATCTGGGACTAAATGATTTCTAGGGTAGTTTAAATAATTTGGGTATTTCACTTCCGTAAGGTAAGATCACGTATGGTTCGGTAGCGCTTCAATGGGAGGGGGGGGGGGGGGGGCCTCAAGCAAGCTGGGGGTAACTTCCCCCAAACTAAACAAAAAAGCACCATCATACAGCGAGCCAACACAGGATGCAGTAATGCCATAGATTAGAAAGTTAACTTTCTAATCTATGGTAATGCAGGCAGCCGGAGAAACGTCTGCAAGTTCATCTTCCCGTGAACGCTCGTTCAAATGAGCAGTTGATCTGATATTGTTCAAAAACATGTCAACAATTACGAACAATCTAGCGAAATGTTAAATATTACGACAAAGTCGATTAATTGTTCAAAAATGTGCGAATTAGCTTTGAATACTGGTTGCTACTCATTTGACTCGGCGTCGTTTTCCGTCATGTTTGCTGGCTGGTGTGAGGGCAGAGAACTTCTGAAAGCGAGGTTACATGATCCGAATGACGCCAGGGATCGAAACAGTCCGTGTAAAAAAAGTTATTTGGGAACAGCCTAATTTGGCGGAAACAGTGATAAAGACGTCACACCACGGTACAAAAACGAGCAATCACCGCGTAGAACGCGTTGTGAATTATCTTTACTAATGTATGTCTATAATCTTTTAGGAGTTCGTGGGAAGTTTAGAGGTGAAGACGGTGTCTAAGTTAAAGTTCACTTTCATGCGTGACTACATATGCTAAATTCGGCGATATATGCTATAAGAGGAATTTTAAGTCAGCTCCTGAGCTCACGTGTGAATTGAACCTATGCTTGCACATGTTGTAAGCTAGGTTGTGTGATGTAACGTAGGATAAATAACTCACTGCCGATGGAGCAAAAAGTAACGATGCTTAAAAAAACTATAGTCGTCACGTGTGCAACAACAACATTGGCGCACGTTGTTCGAACAGGTGTGTATTTTTTAGTATGGAGAACCTACCCTAACCTAACCTAAATTTATCCACCCATGGTAAGGAAATATTTTTGTATCGTGTAACATCTAGGGTTCATCCAGTCATTCTTCGATTGTTAGTGTTACATGATTATTCCATTCTGTGTTCTCCTTCCCCCAGCCATTTTCGGGAGGCGAAGGGCCCTATGGTGCACAGGGAGCCGTCACAAAATACTCTTGGTGTGCCGGCCTTTTTTTTTTCTAACTCACCTCTAGAAAAAAAAAAGCCCGCCACACCAAGAGTATTTTGTGACGGCTCCCTGTGCTATGGTGCTTCGTGATCATGTCGATTGTGGCATGTCAAAGATTCCCACTGGATTTCTCCAGAAAAATCGTACCTATCATCGACGAAGGCAGATAACCCAATTTGGACTCATGCTCTCTAAAAAAAAAAAAAAAACAAGAACAATAACAACATTTGTGTTACATATTAGTCACATTTTAATCTGTTACATATTAGTCTAAGGTGTTACACATTGTAGATAGTCTACCAGGTATCATCGGGAATAAATTCCTTGTTAGTTAGGGCGACTTGCTGTTTCTTCCTAGGGTGTATGTGGAAAACAAATGAACACAAAAAGGGCAGAGCAAAAATCACAGTCAGTTTGAATAAACAAAACTCAACTGAAGATAAGCAGAAATCGAATAACATTTGTGGCTGTATTTCGATCTGATCCTGGTGACGGGTTGCAGGTTTGAAAGACTGGTCCATTCGAATTAGTTGAAAACTTGGCCTTGATCTTGTTAACGTGAACATAACCTGCCTAATCACATGATAACAAACTTAACCTAACCTAACCTAACCTAACCAAAGCAACTGAAAACTAATCCACGTTTTCCTAAAGACTATCACTTTTGTGTTTGCGGGGATTTATACCCATTACTCGCAGAGCTACAGTCCACGCACCAGGACTAGAAACACTGCGTAATGAATTATTTCACAAGTTTTATGACATCAAAGGTAAGGTTGGCATGATAATCGATAATATTGCTGATATGTCCTATGGTTGGAAACAAACGAGAGTTCTTCCCCAGCAAAGTAACGACTTAGGCAAGCAAAGGTGTGGACAGGATTAATTGGGGTGCAATGGCTTATATAAACAAGTTACATGTCATGTGACAGCAGTATCACATGTCTGTGGTAATAACATTGGTTCAACATATCAATACATCAGTATGGCATACTCCTACGGCGAGATCAGTGTGTTAGGCTATGGAAGGTTAACACGTTAGGATCTGGGTTTAGCTAATGTGTGGTGCCACACGTAATGACACCACAATTGCGATGAAATTTTTTGTTGGTTATTGTATCATATTTTTTTTTATTTATCGAATTATCTTACAAACGCCAATGCTCAAATTGTCATATCTCAGAAACTGTAATAGCCTAGCTAGAAACAAACAGTTTGCGGCGTCGTGTGCAGAATTACAAGGGCTCTCCAACCAAGTGTACAATACTGTTGCTAGCCACTTTAGCTGATTGGAGAGTTAGTTTAAAGCAAACAATAGTTAAGTAGCAGCACAAATGTCTACTGGCCAAATGGCGAGGCCACACAATTCACATTCGTGAAGGTTGCACCGTAGGCTACAACAAACGTTTTCTTTAAAACAAAATTAAAATGGTTATAATTATAATAAGCAGTTTGTTGCCAGAACAACAGGTCTGGCGAGGATCGCGGGGATCACTGACTGCCAGCCTAAAGAAGCGCAGCATTTAAGATGTGTGTAAAAGAATTTTAAAAAATAAGTAAAAAGGGAATGTGAAGGCGGTAAGGTGAAAACTAATGCAAGATGAAAAAATGAAAAAAGCTAAGCTGTAGGTAAAAAGAATTAAAAAAACTCAATAATTGCATGGCCAAAGGAAAGGTGGGAAAGAATTAGGAGAGGTGGGATAGGATCTCAACTGCCTTACCAACCAAGGTTAGACCTGCCAGGGACACGAAAGGTCCCCGATGGTATCGCCAGTCGAGTGGAGAAGAAGGGCCGAGTCATTGCCGAAGTTATTGCAATGATAACAGATAGTCAATCTTGCGATACTCTTTCTTTGGCCGTATAACCAAAGACCTTGGAATAGTAGTAGTATAGTCCAGACGCACCATGAGCGCTGGCGTCGCGGCCGAGAATTGAACGGCAGAAAAAGCTCAATGGCAGGCCTAATAGCATGTCCTTGCGCTAAACATTGTAGTATCCTATTGTGGGCGTATGGAAAACTTTAGTTATTACTTTTATCAGTAAAAAATGGTTTGGAAGTGATCTCCAGTGAGCCAGTGCCATATGCGACCACCACTTGCTACCGTTTTTTTTTTAAAGCACGTTATTTTGATGCTACAGCTGTTCGGCACCTCACCTAATCTGGTCAACATAACCTCAGAAACCCAGTGTGTGTTTGTGATTTATTATTAAAAATTCATTGCAAGAACGTTGTCTCACTTGAATTTCATTTTGAGCAGAGAGAAATAAAAGCGGCACTTGGGGACTGACGACAAGTTTCTTGAATTTATTTATTTTTTTACGAGAACATTTCAACAGTAGGTAACGCTGGGATCAACGCAATCTAACTCGAATTTCCACACCACGCCATTGCATGGCAATTACAATGTACTTTAATAATAATAATAATAAACTTTATTGTAACCCGTGAATGTATAGGCGATCAACATAATGGGAGGGGGGGGGGTGTAATGATTGTGCCAAAAGGGTGAGGTTAGGTGCTTGGCCCGATTCTAGGAAAAAAGCACCGGAAAAAAAAGTCACGGTAAAAAACGCCGATAGGAAAAAACGCAACAAAAGTCTGGAAGAAATTTCACAAAAATACTACCTTTAAATATGTGTGCGCGTAACAATGGACAACGGCCTTAGCTGGAAATACTATCACCACATCTGGCATGCTATTAAGCAAGGCTAATCGAAGTTGTTCTGACCAAGACCAGGAATTACATAACTGCAAACTTCACTTATTACGTACGATTTATTCGCTCATGCGAGAATTTATTTCCTCGTTTTATATACATCTTATCTGTTTTTGTTGTTGTTTTTTTGTGTGGCATGGAAGAGGTGGGGGGGGGGGGGGGGGGGGGGGGGGGGGCAATACACTCTGGAAAAAAGTACCAAAGTTTATGCACGGAAATATCGAATAACTCTCAAAAAAAAGTTAAAGGAATTTTCAGTAAACTTAATGTTTTCTCGAATTTTCTTTCAATTATCCATATTCGATCAAATTCAATACTCCCAACGCCTCCTTCCCCAGTTACGGCATTTGTAGATAATATAGGATAACCGATGCTTCTCCCGCTCCCCTTCTATTTCAATTTTGGTGGAAACTTCATTATTTCACGAATTTTCTCTTGCTGAACACGTCTTTTTCTCTTCACCACTTCCCCAGTAACAGAAAAGAATTTGGGAGGAAACTTGTGACTTTGAGTCTTCCTGTAAATGATTCCGAAGGCAATTAAGGTAACTTTGGTCGAGTAGCAATCAGCTGATGAATGCACACGTAACTATGTTTAGGCAGTATTTGTAGGTGATTTTACACCAGATTTGTTGTAATTTTTCCCCTTTTGGCTTTATTTTCCGTGACTTTTTTTTCCGAGGCTTTTTTTTTCATTGGCTTTTTTTCCATCAGCTTTTTTTTCCGAGGCTGTTTTTTCCGCAGCTTTTTTTCCATCAGCTTTGTTTTCCAGGCTTTTTTTATCGGGGCTTTTTTTTCCGGGGCTTTTTTTCCCGAGGCTTTTTTTTCCGTTCACCCTAGGCCCATTCTTACACCAACCCAAAACAGACAATTACCGTCAACAAACAAAAGCAAAAAATTAAAAGTAAATAAGAAAATGTGGCAGTGGGGGCTAGGAGGGGAGGCCGGAAAAAATGAGAAGGGAAGAAAAAAAAAGTGGGAGGGGGATGGTTACCAAGTTATCAGTTAAACAAGTGACGGAATAATTGAGTTTTATAGGCCTGATTATCAGGGCTGAACCGAGCTTATCCAGAAGTTAACCAATTTTTTTTTAAACTAGCCTACCTCTTTGTTTTAGAGCTTTTCAATGAGGAAAATTTAAGACTTACAGCTTAAGATAAAAAAAAAGTAACGTATGTTTAACAGGACTGACTGCATACTACCATTACTCCAAGGTCTTTGCCTGCCTTTCTGAAAACCATGCGCATGGTTTTTTTTTTATGACTTGTAGGCAACTTCGGCGCAAAACTGAGAAGCCTCACGAGATTTTTCTAAAATAACGAAAACAAGCGGTGTTTGATATGCAGGCTGTCAATAGTTCGAAATTTTGATATCTTTGTTTCCCCTAACAAAGATCAAACTGACTTGTAAAATTACAAAAAGAAAAAAAAATTCCAGATTGTTTGCTAAATTTTTGTCATAAAATAAATACCTACCATCCCTATGTTGTTTTTCGGTGATAAATTCCCGTTAAACAAGAGACTTTTTTTTTTATGTCCGAGTTGAACAAAAATTGTTAAAAATGAGTCGGTCAACTCTTAACAGCACTTTAAATCTCTTGGTCTTATTTTTATTTTTCATGCAAGATGATTTTTATTTATGTTATGTTTACAAAAACCGATGTTAAAAAAAACCCATCATACCATATGGGTCATGATTGCCAAGTTCTGCATCTGTTTAGTAATTTCCTTCCAATCGGTAAAAAATAAAGGTGAACGTGAAATTGGAATAAATATAAAAATTCGTTTCGTAGATCACACAAGAAACGGAGAGGGAGTTTAGGTAAACTAAATGTTCCTCTTTTTCTTCACTCCTGGCAACAATAATGTATAGTAAATAATTTCGACCTTTTCTTGAACAATGAACAAAGTACGTAGCGCGACTATACCGTTTGTTGAACAAAAAAAACGCGTTTGGTCCTATTCTTATAGCATTTTCTCTGCTTACTCAATACACGCAGCCTACTGAGTTGTCCCCACCATGTCCGCTCAGCGGCTCTTCAATTGTCATTCAGCTTCCCGGGAGTCCCGCTACGACCTGTTACCCGCTTGCATATAACTCCATATTATTATTTTTTGTATTGTGGTTTCATAGTAAAAAAAAATTGTGATAGGCCTAATTGGTTGATCCTAGAAGCAAAATTCCAGCAGTTTGAAACCAAGCTAGACAAAAAATGCACTGGTGTAACAAAACATCATAGTAACAATTGATTTTTTATTCAAACAGTCAGGTAGTTTTATAAACATCAGGGTAGGCTACGATTCAGATTTAAATATTTGACTAAAAATAGCTAAGATTGTAATTAATTATTATTGACTTATATTTCATCGAGATAATGTGACCTGCACTCGAAAAAATACAGATCACTGCAGACAACCCTGTCATCTGACCCAACTCTCCAATGTCTTTTTTTGTTTAAATTTTACAATACTGATTTCCTGATTCTCTAAGAAGGCTACACAGTTGTTTCCTGGACTACATTAGGAATAGGAAATGTTGCTGCCATTAGTGGAAACACAAAGAAGAAAACTTCAACTAAATAGTAAGTCGTAACACAACAAGCACAAATATTACACTTAAAACACGAACATTCAGTATGGCTTTGTTATGAATATTTGTAATAAATATTTTATTGAGATCATGTGCCCAGGACTTGAATCAGCAAACTTCATATCACTCAGAGAATCACAGATGCCTTTCTGAGACGTCTCGTGAAGTCGTCTTTTCTGGCTACGACTGTGCAACCTTCTTAGCAGGTTCGTGTTCGTTAAGTCCTTTTTATAAAATGGACTTCAAGAAATGGTTCTGATTACATGTACTTGTGTTTAGTGATCTAGAGTTTGTTGGTTCGAGTCCTGGTCATGTCATCTGTCACAGATAATTACATAATAAATTAAAAGTGCAACATGGGGTAAGCGTACATCGAACAAACGTTCTCTGCTGTGGTGTGGTCTTCTGAAGAAGAGGAAAGGAGTTTTCTTCCTCGAAAATTTAAGTGAACTGTTGTTGAAATATTTTTGGAGATGATGAAAGTGTTTCCTATAATTTAAAAAGCTTTACCAATTCTTAGGTATTTCTAATGTACGATTTTTGCTGTTGTGGTTCGTTTTCTGTGGTATATTTTTGTGTTACAGCAGTTGATTTAAACCACACGTTCCGGGTAATGGCATTGTTGTACTTCCAAAGTTACTGATCACAGACAACAGCGTTCACAATGGGCAACTCTTGTTGCCTTAGGCCTGATGCACATGTGCATTTTTTTAACGCGCGTTACCACTGCGTTGACTCAGCCAATCAATGCACACGTGCATTTTATTTACGTGCGTTGACGTAGCCAATGAACACATGACCGTGAAATAACGGCAGTATGCGCCAAACCATGGAGGACTGGGGGTGTATCGAAGAAAACGTGCAATTTTCGCATACATTCCATATTTCAGGGTAGTTTTTTTTTACCTACCCAATAAATAGTTCTATGTCAATGTTGTCGTGATTGGCCGCCATTTTTGTTGACGCTTTTGCGCTAAATCACCAACGTGTGCAGCGCTCAAGTCACACAAGGTACTAAGTAAACGCAGGTGCGTTTGCGTTCGGTAACGCTTTTGCGGTAAACGACGGGTGTATGCACCGCTCAAGTCACACAAAGTCTCAGAGTCGCAAGTGCGTTATTTTAACGCTGCGTTGACGGGGGGGATTGCGGTGCAAAACGAACACACGAGCGGCGTGCGGTAATGCATCGTCGACGCAGGTTTGTGTGCAGTACACAACGGATGTCACTTAAACCAAGCCGCAAATGCGGTACCGCAGCGTCAACGCGCGTTATAAAAACGCATGTGTGCACCGGTACTTATCGACCTCCTCACATCCCTTCTACCATCTTGAATGTCGGCCAGGCAGTACTATTTCCATTATTCCACTATGCAGCCAGAAATCCCGTGTAAATATGTAAAATTAATTGAAGTACTTTTAAATGTGTGCCTTTTTATTTTTGCAGAATTGGAGTTATTACAGCGGAAAAAGCAAATAGATGTGGACACCTTACTTTTGGTGGTGGAAGATGCTGGGGAGAAAGTTGGGAGTGGTAGTGCAACTTTAAATGCTCTATTGGTTGCAACAGAGCATCTGTGTGCACGAGCTAATTATCAGGTAACTTACCTTATAGCAGAACGTTTCTGCCACTGCTTGCAATAGTAATTGTGTTGTTGTCCGCAGCCTATTTTGTTTTACCATGTCGTTGCTCAACATGCTTGTTATTTTCAACAAGGACTTTTTAAAAGATCTACTGTATTGTTATGACATTTTTTGCTGCTGGTTAGGGATGTGCCGATGTAGCTTTTTTTCCGATGTACCGATACCGATTACTGTCAAAACGGAATGCTGATATGCCGATATAACACTAAATAATGATTATTTTACAAAAAAATGAAAGTGTGATGCAGTTTATGCTGCCGATGTACTACAAGAAAAAAAACTTATATTTAACATAGCCTCATAAAAATATTAAACAAAATTAAAAAATGTGTAATACAAAGCTCTTTACCCTGCAGCTATTTTCCCCAGACCTCAGCCCACAATAAAAGTGCATATAGCCAAACATTTTCTGCACAATTGGACAGATTTAAAAATCTAAATATGTGAAAATGTTGATATTAATTAATGAACACTTTATGACATATTAGTCGTAAAATACCAGTAAGCAGCAGTTTTTCTTAGACCATCTATTTGCAGGCGACGTTTATTTAAAACTGTTAAGTTAAATGGTTTTTAATACATAACTTCAGAACGGGTGGAGCTAACGACTTGTCGACTTGTGGTTTGCACCATTGGTGAAAAAAGGGTTAAAATGGTGTATTTGAACGTCAAAATCGTTTAATATATAGCGAAGTTATGGCCATTTCCGCATACATCGAAAAAGGTGCGGCGTATATGATCCAATACGGTGTATCGGTACATCGGAAATGGACATCGGCGGTACCGATATATCGGAATTGCCTCCGGTAACTGGCAATACCGATATGAATCTGATAATCGGCACATCCCTACTTTTGGTTGTTGCATTCAACGATAAATTAATATTATCGTATAAATTAATATTATCTTTTAATATTAAAATATTGTATTATATTTACTGGTTTTCACTAAATAACTTCTCAGCATTTTAACCTATTGATTTAGCTCTTCCACCAGTGGAAAGGGCTCGATGCGACGATTGAAATAAGTGTTATTGGAATCGGAATTGGTCAAACATTGACGAAACAGCCGTAGTTTGGGCAAATTTGTCTGTGATGTATCGTTAAGCATTTAGTTGATTCTGCTACGGGGGTAACTTCAAAACTAAAATGGGAGGTTATTAGCTGTGTTAGCGAACATTACAAATGGCAAGGAAAACGTGGCAGCTGGCGACTTTCGTTACATTTTTACTAATGTGGTTATACAGGGTGTTCGGAAATTGGTGTCAAATATTTTGAGGGTCCGCTGTGTGATCAAAGATAAGAAGAAAAAGTCCTATAAACATGGGTCCGAAAATGCACCAGGTTTTAGTTACAGCCCCCCCCCCCAGGTTTGGGGTAAACAGTTCTTAAATACCTCGTAATGATTCACCGTTTCCATTCCAAACTCAGGATATGTGCCATATCATACCTGGTATTTCAGTACTTCATAATACAGTATTGGGTCGCACAACTTATCAGAGGGAGAGGTAATTTTCTTATGGGGGGGGGGGATCAAACGTGGGGGAAGAGAGGAGTAACTGCTTTGGTCTTGTACTTTAATGAAACAAATTGTACATACCAGAAAAAACACATCGTATCACATTACTGTGTGATTGAAAACAATCGAGAAATGAAACATCATTAAGTAAACAGAAGATGGCTACTCAAAGTTTTACTGAGTATCATTGCATTTGCGGCTCTGCTGCAATTAACTGCAATACGCATCCGCAAAAGACCTCCTCTCCAGAACATTCTGTGACAAGCAACTCAAAAAGATAAATACGACGGAAAACAAACTAAACGTAAGCGTTTTATCATAGTAGGTGCTCAAAATGACCCCCC
>JAHWFP010024033.1:106701-142335 GCA_023313725.1 Lithobius niger
CCGGGGGGGGGGGGGGGGGGCTGTAACTAAAACCTGGTGCATTTCCGGACCCATGTTTATAGGACTTTTTCTTCTTATCTTTGATCACACAGCGGACCCTCAAAATATTTGACACCAATTTCCTAACACCCTGTATATCGATACCTGTAATTCAGAACACATTGCCCTAAGTAGCCTATTTATTTAATCATTGTGACTAAATGCAAAGGTTTTATGGTAGCCTAGGTATGTTGTGTTCAGACCTACATGATTATCTAGCTATTACGCCAGCAGTGGTCAATTTATTTGGATACATGATGTTGGTGACATATTGCAAGTGATGGTGCAAGTATGTTCAGAATCAAAGTTGGGGAAATTGTACCCCTGCATTAGTACTGCTGGTGGCATCTTTTCTGGTTAACTAAAATTGGGACAGCCAATGGTGCTGGTAAATGTAAAAGCATCCCATGGAGTAGCATTACAAGTCATTGAACTGGCTACTTATTTAACAAGTTAGAAGTAAAAATGAGCAGCTCTTTTATTGGCTGCATAGTAAGTGCTGCCCAATAAAGGTTTGTTGGGTTATTTGTCAAGGAATTGTTAGGGAAAGTGTTGTAATTTTTTAACTCTTTGTTGTACTGTCATTGACATCTCTTTATTAATGTACTGACATCTCTTTATTAATGACATTTTTTTTACAGGTTGTTTCAGCTGATGTCCTACATGAAGCCCAGATTATTTTATTTCACATCGGCCGGGAATATCCTTTTGATCCTTGTGGGAAGGGATTCATTGCATTACCCTTAACAGGAAAGATTCCCAGTGCTTCAGCTAATGCTAAAGCGTATGGAGTAGGTTCCAACTTGGAATTCCTCATCACTTACGCAATAAGGTGACCAAATTATATTAATGTGTTAATTTGTTATTTCAGTGTGACCAGAAGGCAGCAAAGACTACAGAGTAGAGAGAGAAAAGAAATTTAAAAAAAATCCTAGAATTTTTGTACTGCATTTAGGTACTGTAGTTTAAAATTTCAGGTTGCCATGGAGGCCTTACTTTTAGTACCGACATTATTCCAATTTTTGGACTACAGTGGTCTCTCATCCAGCAAAAAAGCCGCACTAATAATTAGTGTTGGGCGGTATCTGTATTTTTACCGCGGTTATCGGTATTTTTTGAATACCGAAATCGTAATCGGTATTTGCATAATACCGAAATACCGTACATTTTTAGTGTCTAGCTGATTTTTTTAATAACTTCGCCAATTTTTGGCCAATTTGGACATTCCAATACACCATTCGAAGCGTTTTTTCACCAGCTTTCCAATGGAGCTAACTTCAAATTGATAGCATAAACTGGTCAGAAGTTATAGGGGGAATAACCAATTTGCAAAATATTTACTCAGTCTTTAAAGTTGACTCAATCATTCAGGTAGAGTGAACAGTTAGTCTGTACAAAACATAAACATCTCTCCAAATGTTTTTTTTTGGATTCGGTTAGGATCCGGATCTGATGCAGCCAATCTTGTAAATTATCTGGATTTGATAAAAGTAGATTCAGTCGATTCCTAGATTTTATGCTTAGTTTTAAGAAGTGTTTATTCCGAGCAACGATTAAACTGTAACCCGACGTCCGAGACCGATTCCAATCAAAGTGGCGGAGTAGCAGCAGAGGTGCACTGATGTTGAAATCAGACATCGGAATACAGCCTGGTATCCCCTGTATCATTTAGTAGCAGTTTGGCGCGAGGGTATGCTTCAACTACCCAGGTAGGCGGATACAGATACCGGAATACCGAAAATACCGAATATTGTTTTTCAGAATACCGATACCGTACCGTACCGAAAATTTCCGATACCGCCCAGCACTACTAATAATAGAAAACTTAAACCACAAGGGTGAAATTGAAAAAAGCAACCAGTGGCCACGTAGTGCAGACCTTAATACACAAGCGTACTCGTACTGTACCATTCGGCCACTGGTTGGTCTTGCAGTTTACACTTGTGATTTAAATTTTCTAATTTTAAGTGTGTATTTGGCGGAGCGTGGGGCCAGTGTTATACATAAATAAATAAATAAAACTTTTTGCCGCATTAGTGGCAGGGTTCCCAGAAGGCAAGCTACTTAGACTGGACCCGTAACCTTTTTTTCTTTGTTCATTCTCTCTCCTCTGTATTAAAAATTCTGGTCGTTTCAAAAAACCTCGTAGACTTAACTTACCAAGGATGGACCTGAAATATGCCGGGGAACGAGCCCTGACTGCTTCGTCAGGAAGAGAGTTCCACACAGATGTAACTTGAAGTGAAAAGAAGTGTTTTCTGCAGTCGCAATTAGCCAATTGTACTGCCAGTTTAAGTGAATGTCCGCGTGTAGTCAGACACGGAGCAGGGTCGAAGAAGGGAGGATCAACATTCAAAAAACCCCGAACGATTTTAAAGGTTAAATATAGGTCTGCTTTAAGCCTGCGTAGTTCAAGTGACTCGAGTTTAGTTTTTTCCAACCTTTCTGCATAGGATTGTTTTTTTAAGTTAAGTAAGGTCTTTGTAAATTTGCGTTAAACGCGTTCTAAGTGTTGGCCAAAAATTTCCTATAAAGGGTCATGTTCAACCCTCTCGAATGTCAATCCAGTAGCAGTCGCCACTTGGCCAGTAGACCATACAGTAGAAAGCACTCGCCATTTCACAATTTCTACTCGCCACATACCAAATACATTCTGCCTGATGCATGGTTTTTCTAATTTATGCATTTCCGAAATTCTACATTTTTCTTTAACCCCAGTACCAATGCAGAAAAAGCAGTAACGTAGCCCTTAAATATCTTAGCATAATGCCGCAAACCATTCGTCTATAACTTGTACAGTTCCCGATACGGTTCTTTCAGTGTTGCCATTTTGGCGAATAAGGCTAAGTTCCATGTCGCCAAAGGCTGATTTCCATTCGCCAAATGGCGAGTGGCGACCAACATTGGAGAGGGTTGGTCATTTTCTGAAAGTATGGTCTCCACATCAGCCTAGAATGTTAAACACAAGCTACCTTCCCTATTTATCAATTATTTCAGTATGTGTAGAATTTGACCAGTGGGAGTGTGGTGGTGGTGTGTGTGGGGAGGGGGGTGGGGTGGGTGGTGCATCCCTCGTTACACTAAAACCATGTCGTCAGGATCTCAAAGAATTTCCATATCTGGTTGTTGTTGTGAACACATAGTGTCGAGGATTTAATGGTCTGATGCGCCTGGATTTCGCACCACCCTCCGATGATCATCCGTGTGGGTGCTGGCCTTGATATTAATATCATTAGCTTTAGTGCTGTATCAGTTGTAAAAATTTTAAAATAAAACTATAACATAGTTAATCGATGCACCATATGGTGAATGAGTCACGAGGAGAGGTTTGTGGTCCCTTGACCAAAAAGGGTACAGAATATGCAGGAAAGATGGAAGTAAACGCGCTACATTTGGGATAAAGTTACATCATTGCCATCAGCCTTAACTACCTTTAGCGATTGTATTTGGTACTTTTGCTTGTTGCTTAGAGGTATAAATGTTGCCAAAGTGTTCCTACGACACTTTCATTCATGAACAATTCGAAACTGCTCCCGCTCGTCAAGACTCTGCGCTCGTTGTTTGATTTACAGGTCATCAACAAATTTAGGTGGGTGAGAACCCACTCCTTGTTGGATCCTAGCAGTGTGAATAGCACAAATTCTGAGCCCAAGGACAGTACCTTGGGTAATGCCCCGTCGAATATTAGTCCAAGCAGAGTTATGGTCATTAATTACCACTCACTCTTAGCCGTTGTTCAGTAAAAAAATCAACACAGAAATTGATCACTTCAAGAGAAATACCATCTTCGGTTTGCTTTTTAATAAGCAAACTATGGTCGATGCTGCCAAATGCATTGGCGATGTTGATTATTTGGTAGTGTCAAACATTGCACATATTTTTGTAAAGTTGTCATCATGTCATTTAACTTCTTCACATCTGCTTAAAAAAAGTTGAAATAGAAACCGATTTTTTTGAAACATGTTCGGTTCGGTTTCCGACACAGCACTAATTAGATTTACATTTCGATTTAGTTTTGACTTAGGTTCAGAGGCATACAGGGTGGTCCACAAAAAACTCACGACCCAACATTTTTAAAGTCCAACTTTTCTAGTTAACACCCCTCAGAACCAGGAGAGGACAGACATCTTCTGGGTCATTAGATTTGATTTCTGTCCTATCCTGGTTCTGAGGGGTGCTAACTAGATAAGTTGGACTTAAAAATGTTGGGTCGTCAGTTTTTTGTGGACCACCCTGTATAGTGTTGATAGCTAAATTGACAACATTTAGTTTTAATTAACTAACAAAATCCCAACAAAGTACGTGTTTGCACACTTTCACAACTCGAAGTAAAAACTTTAGACGTTTACATCACAACTAATGCTGTGCTGGTGCCACTATTTCCGATACCGGTTCAATACCAGTGCCCATTTACCTGGTTCCAATCCTAGTACCGGTGCTAGTTTTCATTTGACGATACCAAGCCGGTGCCAATGCCGATGTCAAATGATTACTTAATAAAGAATACAGAACTAAAAAAATCCGTTATTGGAACTACATTGAAACTCACTACTATCGTCAATAAAATCTTCACCACTAATTTCGCTCATTTTCAAAAAGACCTTCCTTGTTCTTGCAAATTTTAGACAAAACTTCGTCTGTTTTCTTCAGGTTCCCTTAAAGGGATATACCTTCCCAGCGCCATTTTTCTCGATCCTCCACATCAAGTACGGCCCCAAAGGTCTATTTCCTTACCGTTAGTCTTTCCCTAGCTAAAAATCCTTTTTAAAATGTGGCGTCTAGGAGATTTTCTGTTGAATATAATGGAACTTTATTTACGAACTACCCGTAACTATATACAGTAATGCATTGCGCGCTTACAATGACCATGACGTTTCATCTCTGTGTGTGCATGTACTAATTTGCTAATAATTACCGTTAGATCAAAAATATAAAAGCGTAATGCCGTAAAAATTTTAATTAATTATTCCAATAGATTGCCAAAGCAAAATTATGAGACACTAGCCTAGAAAATTATAAATTGTTATGTTAAAATACGAGAATCAATCCGGTTTGTCACGTCACGGTTAATGCGTTCATGCTGGTTCGCCTATTAGGCACAATGCCAAGTGAGACAGTAGCTACATTCCTCAACGCAGCTACTATCTCAGATGACCTTGGTATTCGTATTTGCGCGGAAGGCGACAAGCGCGAACTGTTATAAGGCAGGCGGAATGTTATCACGCAGGCTGGGTGTCCCTTTAAGGACTGAGTAGAACTCTGGTTACATCTTCTACTACTTTGGCTACAACATTTTACCTCCTTTGAATTGGCGCACGTCCGTACCATCTGGGTTTTTACAAGCAAGCCCACTTGAGATGTTGATTGTTGCCTCCGAAAATTACAAGGCTGCGCCAAACCGCCCCTTCCTCACCACTCGCGTTCAAGAACTGCTTCCAGCTCGTGGCTGACTAAGTGCATGATATTGGGTTTTCAAGGACCGTTAAACCCCAATATCATGCACTTAGTCAGCCGCGAGCTGGATGCAGTTCTTGAACGTGAGTGGAGGGGAAGGGGCGGTTTGGCGCAGCCTTGTTATTTTTGGAGGCAACAATCAACATCTGAAGTTGGCTTGCCTTGTAAAAACCGGATGCTACAGACGCGCACCAATTCAAAGGAGGAAAAATATCATAGTCAAAGTATTAGAAGATGTAACCAGAGTTCTACTCTGTCCTTAAGGTAGCCTGAAGAACACAGACGAAGTTTTGTCAAAAATTTGCAAGACTAATGAGAGTCTTCTTTTTGAAAATGAGCGGAATTAGTGGTGAAGATTTTATTGACGAGACGAGAATACAGAACGTGTTGATATGTCAGTAATTTAATGGTGTAACAAACGTAACACTTTTACAAAAAAATTTTCGCCCACTCTTTATAACGCAACTAGATTAAAACATAGCAGATTATTTATTTAAAAGTAGCTTAAACTTTTAGTAGCATTGGGAACAATATGCCATATTATTAATGTACGAAAATTCCGATTCAAGAAAAAAACAAGCCGAAGCCGGTACTTTTTCTGGTTCTTGTTAACCCGGTGCCGGTCCGATACCAGTGGTACCTGCAGCTGGTCCCGGTACCAGTATTGGTACCTGCACAGCCTTAATCATGACTCAAAGTAAAGGGTTTACTTTGAGTTGTGCTGTAAACATCCAAACTTTACTTTACTTCACATATTTTTTTCTTCGTTGTGAAAGTGTGCGAACACGTACTTCGTTGGAATTGTGGATTTATTTCGTTTCACAATATGAGGGGTAACGATCTTTTCCAAATTAACTGTACATTAAGACAATAAACAAGATATAAAATAAACAATAGATACAAAAGTTCATCAGTTGATCTTCAGCGCAGTGCACCTTCAAGGTCTTTCTGGACCCTCTCTTTGCCTCTGGGCTAGCACCTTTTCTGGACCTGCTATTATGAACCCCACTGGTAGTGGTGCGTTGGTGGGCCATATCAACCTGGTCATATATCCTTACCTGGTCATATCAACTAGGGCTCCTATGTGGGACTGAAACAGCCATACACTGAAACACCAGGAAGAGTAAGTTGGCCCTGGGGAATACACAGAGCGCAACATGGTTGCCTCTTTGGTCAGGAAGTGTAGGTCACTGGTAACTCGGTCACCACAGGGTCTTGACTTGTGGATCTACCTCAAAGTCTCATTTGCAGTAGGCTTACTTTCAGGACCATCGTAACTAGTAAAAATACCATAAGGCCTCTTGCTTTGAAAAAGTTTATGACGAATAAAACCATAAAAACGAATGGCGCACAATTTCAAAACCTAGATTACCTCAACAATCTTACATTGTCGTTATAGTAATGTAAGACGAAGACTTTATAATACTGTGTATACCTGAAGAAGGCAGATGTCAAGAAGGTCTCTCGAAAATTTGCAGTTTACTGTTGAGGTATTCTTGGTTTTGAAATTGTGCGTCATTCGTTTTTGAGGTTTTCTCTTCACAATTACTTTGGCTTTCCCGTGGGATACATACTACAAACATGGAAAAAAAACTGAGTCCCAATGCGCATCACCAGCTTTGTGAAGGGTCCCCAGGTTCCATCAGCAAGGCGGGCAAGAACAGCCCATTGGTTAGCGTGCTCTTTTATAATTGTAAATGTGTTTGTTTATGGCACCTCTGGTTTGTTGCAACAATATCTCTTACAACAATAAACCTGTTATAACCATGCTATTAATGAGAAATTGAAATTGAAATTGTTTTTTATTGGGGCCGCGACCCGTAGTCATGCGCCCACAGCAAACAATACAACAACTACAACCAATCAATACAACCATTAATGCTATTAATGAGGCTCTTCATACAACAATGCATGCAAAAGTGATTGTTTATAACAATAAACCTGATATAACATTCTGTTTCCAAACTCCCATGGACTATAGTTATAAAGAAGTTTCACTGTATATGTAATATTTTTTTTTTATCCAATTAGATGTATTCTGTATGATGCTAATTGAAAAACTTGTTTGCAGCTAGCCTCTCCCTCTCGACCAGGCTTGTGGGTGTGTAGCACCGATATGTTTCTTAATGGCTACCCACCTGATAATATATGTGTTGAAGATAATTGCGACGTTGTGATGTTCTCCACATTAGAAAGTATAGAGTATGCTACAGAACATGGTGCTATCAAAGTGAATGAACAGAATTTTGTAAGCAACATCATCTTCAGTGGTAGTAAAGAAGAACTTGCCAGTTTTAGTTCTGGTGAAAAGGTTCCTGTTGTGAGTATAATTTATTTAATGTGTTGTCACTTGTTTGCCGTGGTTAAAATACATTAGAGCGTTTGAAAGTGTTGCATTTCTCCCAACGGATTACTTACGCCACAGAATCGCAGCAAGACTGAGACGGAAGACTGAGTCGGAGACTGAGCTATAAAACTGAGCGTTTATAAAATTGTTAAACTGTTTCTTTTACCTGTTTCCATACCTGTAAGTATGGTTTGTGTGCATTTAATACTGCTGCAAATTTATTTTTCATTGCCTTTTGGACTTTGTGAGACTACCAAAGAGGGAAATTGAACTCGCAACCTTTAAAATCAAAGGCCGTAGCCCTTCTGCTCGGGCATACTAACACCGTCTATGTTTATATATCACGCCATTTAGCTTTCCACCCCTTAATTATGAGGATTGACATCAGCAAGTCTACATGCCGGATTTCTCCTTTAATTTCTGGAACCTAGTTTCTGGAACCAGAACAGTATCAACAGTGCCTACAAAGGATGTTCTGAAGTCTGAAGTAGTTATAGTGGGAGATTTACATGTGCGTGGTTTAAGGATTGCAAGTGGGCGTCCTTGCATAACGTGGACGTGGCCAGGTTCAACAATACAGCAACTTGATAATAAGACACCGGAAGCTTTGAAAAGTACAAGTGCAATACCAAATGTTCTGGTGAGAAGGTTCTTGTTGTGAGTATAATTTATTTAATGTGTTGTCACTTGTTTGCCGTGGTTAAAATACATTAGAGCGTTTGAAAGTGTTGCATTTCGATTCTCCATCTAACCTCGTAAATCGATTATCCCAAACTGTTGAAAAAGTTTTGCAACAACGGCCAGCCGCTTGTGTTGCTGTTGTGGGGCTACTTGCTTGGCCAGGTACAAAGAGAAGACCAGGAGTTCCAGCATCTCATATCAATCACTCCAACAACTTGATCCAGGAAATGTGCCTTAACCGAACTTTTTACTTTTTACATTAACTTTTTGTAAATGCGTCACAAAGCCCTTTGAATGATAATCAGAATACTGCCCGAGATGGAATGCATCTAACAAAGCATGGGAAAATGGTGCTACAAGAGGAATTTCTACACGCCTTAAGTGCAGGCTTGCTGAAAACAAATCAGGGAAAAGCCAGCCATTAATTGGGCAATGTAACATGACCTATACGAATGACCAGCCCACCATACTGCATCATACTGGTGGGGTTCCAACTACTTTGTCCAGACTTTAACTGAGCCACTTATGGGTCTTTCTTGCATTTTTTTTAACGCACATAGTTTAAAAAATAAGTTAGTCGAAATTTATTTTGTGCTTCTGTCAGGTAAATATGACTTGGTGTTTGTCACCGAGAGCTGGCTGAATGACACCATTTCTGATCCGATGTTAGGGGCCTTGCTTTTACTGTCATTCGTCATGATCGGGGAGGCAGAGGTGGTGGTGTCACCATCTTCATACGAAACACCATTGTTTTTTACGCACATCCTCCTCCTCTTGATGTTGAGGGCTTGATTGTCGACCTTGGTCCAGATCAGCTAAGAGTGTTGCTTGGCTACATTCCAGATGGCAGAGACAAATGGCAGATGGCAAATACTAAACATGTGTATAATTTCTTTAATGCTAACATTAGAAATCACACACCTAACTTAGTTTTAGGGGATTTTAACATGTCTTACATCGACTGGGAAAAACTTGCTACGTCTGATAGAAAACAACAAATCTTTTTTACTTGTGTATCTGAACTGGGCTTACGGCAGTTGGTTGATGAGCCAACACGTGGTGACAAAACTTTAGATTTAATCATGGTTGACAACGAGCATATCGTATTTGACGTAAATGTGCTTGATAACTTTAGGTAAAGTGACCACCAAATAGTTTCGTTTCATTTAAATTTTTCGGGTACAACAATGCCCCAGAGTAAGATAACAAAAACTTATATTGATTTTGACCATTTGCGTCTTTCTTTAGCTAACGTTGACTGGTAGATGCATTTAGGACTTTTAAATGACGTTGATGAGATGTGACATGTCTTTCATTCCATCCTTAATAATGCTGTCTCTAGGAATAAATCGGTAAACAGAGTTGGTAAAAAACAACGCCTACCTAGGCCGACACTTAAACTACAGCATCGGAAACTTGGCGCAAGTACAAAGTTAACAGGGACCGACTGTAAAAATGCGTACAATGCCTGTCAAAATGAGCTTGCTAAACTTAAGGAATTGGAACTTTAACGTAAGTTGCTTAAAGACGGCTCCCAAACCGTATTTTATAATCATGTTCGGCTCAAACCGGTAATATTCGCTCAATCCACCATTAATAGTCAATTCCAAGCTATTTTAACAGACTTGGACAAGGCAAATGCCTTAAACTGCACATTTGCAGGAAACTTTGTTACTGATAATGGGTGCATACCACAAATGCCTCCCACGACGAAAACGTATCCTCAGTGCAGTAGCATTAACATTACTCACAACAATGTACACGCTAATTTTGGATTACTTAAAACCAGCCATGCTATTGGTCCTGATGGTTTTCTGCTCATTTTTATGGGCAACTTAAAAATGAATTATGTTTACCATTAACCATTATTTTTAACTTTTCCATTCGCACTTGCACCATTTCTACTGTGTGGGAAACTCCGCGTGTAGTTCCTTTATATAAGAAGGGTGATGCAGCTAATCCATGTAACTATAGGCCCATTTCACTCATGTGTCCCATGTAAAGTACTTGAGCGTATCATCCGTGATCAAATGTTAACTCATCTTAATACCTACGATATTTTATCAAAGGATCAATTTGGTTTTATTCCGAGAAGAAGCACAACGCTACAGCTGCTTCAATGTGTGGACCACTGGATGCGGGCCATTGATACTGGTTCCCCGGTTGATGTAAATTTCATAGATTTTTCCAAAGCTTTCGACTCTGTTGTACATAAATTACGTCAAACTGAACCATTATGGTTTTGGAGGCAAAATGCTTGAGTGGTTGAAGGCGTTCCTTTCATCTCGTAGTCAGACAGTTTGCATTGGTTCTTCCACTTCAGATTTTAAATCGGTTACTAGTGGAGTGCCGCAGGGCTCTGTTCTGGGACCAACATTGTTTTTAATCTATATTAATGATCTAAATTGTAGCATTCTTGGTGTCATGTTCCCGAAATTTGCTGATGAAGTTAAACTCTACAAAACTGTATAAGTAACTAACGACCATTACGTTTTAAGTGATGCTATCAGAGATATTGAAGTGTGGTGCAAGAATTGTCAATTTCTGCTAGCAAATGTAAAACTTTGCAAATCGGGAGCAAAAATAAAAACTTAAGTTACTGCGTAAATAACAATGTCCTGGATAGTGAAAGCCAGATAAAAGATTTAGGAGTTATTTTGTCAAAGGACCTTAAGGCATCTAGCCACATTAACGCTATTGTGAAAACTGCTCGCACCAGAGCTATAATGGTCAGACGGTGTTTTCGGTCACAGATCGTACTTATACTTACTAGAGCTTTTAAGGTTTATGTTAGACCCATTTTAGAATATGCCCCACCAGTCTGGTCCCCTTACCTATTAAAAGACATTGAGCGAATATAGTCTGTGCAGCAGCGCTTTACAAAGCTGCTTCCTGGCCAATATAATAAATCTTATCAGGAACGATTAAAAGTTTTAAATCTACCTACACTCGAAATGCGTCGCCTAGTAAATGACTTGGTCCTTACATATGGTATTTTACATGGTTTGTACGACATAAACAGTAGTGAATACTTTTGCATTCGAGGTTGTGAACGAACTAGAGGTTATCCACTAAAGCTTGCAGTTAACTTAATTAAGACTGATTGCCGTAAATATTTTTTTTGGCAACAGAGTTGTCAATGTGTGGAACCATTTGCCTTCTGATGTCGTTTTGGCACCTTCCGTTAACATCTTTAAAAGGTTATTAAACCAAGTTGACCTTTCAAAGTTTGTCAATGTGTAAAGTGCGAACATCTAACTGTTGTACGCCCATTCACATATTTAAAAAAAATTTTTTCTTTATTGTTTTAATTGTTTGAAACTCGGGCGAGGTGTTAGTGTTCAACCCTGATCCTTCCTTTGCCTATTGCATTAGCAATGAATTTATTATTATTATTATTATTATTATTATTATTATTATTATTAATTAGACAGAGCAAGTACTCAACTATACTGTTAGGTTTTCTTGAATCATTAGTTTTAGTTGAAGCCACTTTTAAGAAGCTGATCTGTTTGATGTTTTCATGATATTATAATTTTTATTACAGGTATGTGGTTTGGTGTATTTCAGTGTAGCCGTTGCCGAAAGTTTGTTATCGCTTCATGCCATTTGCCCGGTTGACAGTTGTACTTACCTGGGCCTAGACAGTGGAGCTTTGCCTCTGCAGGTATTAAATAGTTCTGTACCAGGAGTGCAGGAAAAGAGGAATGAAGGACTAATTCTGTGTGAATCAGCTTATGGTTGAATCATGTGATTTGTTTGTTTTAACTTGTGGTCATTAAATTGAAAATGCAAATATAAACCTTGCTTCAACTCGGTCTCACATCAGGCGAGTTTGAAATCTATAAACAACATTTTTGCCTACTGAGTTGTGATTTCTTTGAATGGCAGATCTTTTAAAATTTCTTACAACTGTCAGAGTTTAATTTATGCTTGTGGAAAATCCACTCGCCAGTAGAAGACTTAATTGGGCAATTTAGCGATTAAATAATTTCCCAGCGGCCAATTCGGCCAGTGGATTGGTTTAAACAAGGCTGAACCGAACATATTTTCACTTCTTGCTGGTGGATTTTTATGTTTTAATATACCATTTTGAAGGTTTTCCTGCCGACCTTTCAACGGTCTAAATTCCAACCTTTTAGCACTTACTCTTCAGAAGTTATGAGGCACAATGCTACTGTGATAGAAATATCTTCCGTTTCTAAAAGTTTTTGCACCTAAAGGCCGTGAAACATTCCACCATTTATAAGAAACTTTTACTATAACAGGTAAGGATTATCACTGGACTGAATATGTTTTATTAGCTTCTGATAATGTCTAAAAAATTAGTAAATTATACCAGAAAACTTAGGTAGTTTTTTAGGAGAATTGGAACTTTCTAAGTATCCGAAAGTGCTGTTTACGCCTTTATGCCTTTTACCGCTGACCCCAATTCAAAACCAACCAATCACAATTCCTTTCTCATCTTCACTTCCTCCTCACGTCATTTCCGGTGCATCAGCCTCCAACTTCCGCTTCTCAGAACCCTCTCTTTTGACAAGGCCCACACCTTGTGCAAGGGAGGTGGGCGGGCTGCCACGATAGAACTGCACGTTCGGGTGCTTAGAAGTTTACAATTTTCCTACAAAAACTAGGTAAGTTTTCTAGTAGAATTTACTAATTCTTCAGCGTATCCTCCCTAGCGGTTGTATTGTGGCGCCGACTGATCGTAAGCAAGTGTGCTGCCACAGCCCACCGGCAGGTGGTGCCACAACTTCCCAAGATTTCTTACCATGGCAGCAATCCCTAGCATCTACAACCTGTCCTAGCCTATAATAAAAATACACCACCAGAGTGATCAAACTATGAGGTGGGGAAGGGAAAACATTAAGCTGCCATATAGCAATCAAGCCTAGCCTTGCAAGAGTTCTGGCTAGGGCCGCACACAACTTCGCGAAGAAGGGCGTTCCAGGCATTGACAACCCGATGGTTGAAAAAGTACCCACGCAACAGGATGCGAGGGTACGGTTTATGAAATTTGTGGGGATGGTCCCTATCCCTAGACTTGTCTCGGAGGGTTGACAAAGAGCTTCTCTTTAGGGAGCTTATCAAGCTGATGCATGATTTTGTAGGTCTGCAAAATGTCACCTGTCAGCCTCCGTTTTTCAAGGGTTTGCAGGTTCATGATCTCAAGTCGTTCCAGATAAGGGAAGTCGCGTAGGCCAGGGACAAGTTTCATGGCACGCCTTTGTATATTCTCAATGATGGTGCAGTCTTTTATGAGAAATGGACACAAAAGTCCAGGTGTGGGCGGACTAATGAGGTGTAGAGCATCTTCATGGTGGCAATGGTGCTTAATTTGGCCAAGGGCACTGTTTGCCTTTTTCACTGCAGCGATGCACTGTGTTCCGGGCTTCAGGCTACTGTCGATGATGACACCAAGCAATTTGATTTGAGTGGTATCCTTTAGGGCAGTACTGTTCAAAAGGTAGGTGTGCTGAGGGTTGTTGTGGCCCAAGTGGAGCACTTCATTTATCAGTGTTAAAAGAGAGTTTGTTTACATTGGCCCATTGTTGGATGGCATTCAACGCTGGAGTATAAGGACATCAGAAGTGGTTGACAGCCTTCTAGATCTTGGAGTCGTCGGCGAAAACGTAGCATAATGAATCAACAACACCAGGAAAGTCATTAATATGTACAAGGAAAAGGAGGGGTCTAAGCATTCATCCCGTTGCGTGTTTCCATTGCTCGATAAATCATGACTAACCGTGTGCAGGGCAAAATTAACAAATTTTAAAACTGTTCTCCGGTACTTGCCTGGCAGCTTGTGCCAGAGGTCTCGGGTTCGAGTCTGACCTTAATACAGGTTAGTCTGAGCAAATATGTGGCCGTCATGTGATGTAGAAGGGGAGGTGGTTTGCAAACTTGTGTTTTTTGCCCGCTTGCGTGCCGCTTCTACCAAATTTGAGATTTAGTAAATTTCTGTTCTTGCACTGAAGTGATTCCATTATTGTGGAGAGTGACGTTTCCACCTCTAACAGGGTGTATTTTGCCAGGGGGCAGTTCTCAATCATTTTGGTGAACGCTCCGTGCCTGTTGCGTGTATTGCTGCTGCAGAATGCGGCCCATGAGAAAGATACTTCCGTGTGTTGTGACGTTCTTACTAATTCTTAGCCCCCCCCCCAAAAAAAAATCGTAGAACGGGGTATGGTCATCTCGCTCGCGTAGGGATTTTTTGAGACTTGTTCATTATGGGGGAACTGATTGCATTGAGCAACTGATTACGGGAGCTAGTGGTGTTGATGCCCAGTAGGGCGTGGATTAGCCTTGATGGTGTATGGAATTGGGCAGCCAGAGAATGGTGCCGCAGTCAGTAATCTTGTTCATTTAAGGGTGCCACGGCTGTTTGAGTGGTTTGCTTGTAGAAATTTCATATGTTCTGAAAGACTGAGGCTGTCGATACAGCTGGTCCCAAGGGAAAACGAAACGGACCGAAGAGGGGTTAGGGAGGTTCAGTAACCCCATGGGCCTCGATGGGGTCTGGGCAGGGTGACCATTGGTGAGATTTGTATATGAAATGGAAATATTTATTTTCCAGGGGCAGTGCAGGGTTGTAGTTGCACAATGGGTAAATTGGATGGCTCGGACGGAATACCGCTCCAACAACTGACTGTGGAGTAGGCTTTTGGGTAGTTTGGGTGGAAGGCTGGTCCTGGGTGCTTGGTTCCCGGTTGCTAATAGAGAGATGTTTTTGAATATTTGTCTGAGATGTAATGACGGGCATAAGGGGCTTGGTTGTTGGGCTTCTGGGCCAGTGCGGCGTGAATTGCGAGATGGGGGTCTTGACACTTAGTGAAGACAGATGCAGTTTTGGTTTCTGGCCTCATAGCATACCTACTGGTTGTTGATTTTTGTGTTATTGCTATAGCATAGGGGTAGGTTGTCATTGGCCGTGGAGTCAGGGATTCGCCCAGGGTGCCTTTCTTATTGTAATTCTTCATTTACGGGAAATGCACAGACATGACCTGGTAAAGCGGTGCAGAGTGCCTGCGTGCTGCAGGTGACTGCAATTAGCAGATGAATGTATAGGTAGTAGTGTTGGTGGACAATGCCGCGGTGTACCGGGTTGCCTCTGTATTTTTCCTCGATTTGATGTGCGCAGTGTTCTCAGTTTCCGGGGTGGAATTGATCAGAAGTGGCAACATCTGTAACGACAGACCTTTGCGACGAGTTCAAAGGTTAGGAAGCTGGTCCGCACTTTGTTTTTGTAATGTGCCCCATTTGTTAACACAGCTAGAATTCTGTGAAGGAGAAATGGTGATTCTACCAGAGAACTTGTTCTCGCTGAAGAATTGAAGTTCTCCAAGTAAAATCTGACGAAGCTGTGTTAACTTTATCGCCTGCCCAGCTTCCTGGTGCGGGGTTGGACAGCCAACAGTGGTTAGTATTTGCGAGGTAGGAGAGTACCAGAGGTGATATAAATTTTGCATCATTTAAGAGGTTTAAATATGCAAAGTGTTAAGATCAAATGTGCCAAAGGCAAAGGAGATAACCCCATTTATGAACACAGCTTCATCACATTCTACTCGGAGAATTTCGTTTTTCCTGCAAGAACAAGTTGTATGGTATAATCACCATTTCTCTTGCTGCAAAAATATACATTGCCTGTAAATTTTATCATTTTTATTCTCGAATGATTGTTTTCTTCAGAGATTTAAAGCAATCACCAGCCAGATCGTTAACCCCAAAATGTGCTTGCGCACTCTCCTCCATACTAATATAAAAGTGTTCAAGGCTTGTTGAGGTCGTCTTTTATTCTCGGGAGCTCTTCCGTTTCCTACGTGCTATTTTGTTCCCCCTCAGGTCTTCTTAAGCTCTCTTGGAACGAAATCCAAAGATGCAGTTCTCCGGTATCAATGGATTGATCTTTTCAAGAGCTGTTTTTCCTCACACATACTGATTAATCACCATGCAATTGTGCAGTTAACCATGTCATATACATCCATACTGTCCTCAAGCCTTTTCAATTTGATGCTATCAAATTGAAGTCAAGATTTACTAATATTGTTGCTACCTTGAGCAATGATGACCAGACTCGGTCGCATTGCCCATCTTCTTTTTTTCACTGCTATGTGCCGCCACCTTCCAGTCCGGAGAATTACACACACTTATACGTAAGCGAAAGTAATAGAGGACTGTCGCCCCAGACACAGTTACGACACTTCAAGGGAAGGCGTAAGATTAAACAAGTGAAAACGACAACAAATATAAAGAGAAGAAAGTAAAAAAAAAACTCTATTCCGACCAGCTTTTTGTCCAGACCCACAGTGCATGATTTTCTTTTAAAGGAGATTGGTCTCATCACTGGTTTCTTTTCCAGTTTTATAGACCATGATTTTTAATTTATTTATCCGACTTGGGTTCAATCTACAGTAGTCCTTGCAACCTTGCTCTGCACAGAGGTTTTTCGTGTGGAAGAGACTGAGAGTTGGAAAGCATGCGAATCGAAAGCAAGAGCAGAAGAAGATGAATAATTCCTACAATAGATGAGGTTAAAGGCACATAAATCCATCCGTCCTGGCCGCTTTACTCATACGTCAACTGCGCTAAAAAAAATAGTTCACACGACCTTGGCGCGCATTGCTCTGTGAAACAAGCATGACGTCACATCCGACGCTAGATCATACTCATTTCGGAGCCGCGCCATGTGACACATCGTACGAATGCTAAAAGGTAAACAAACACTGGCGCAGATGACTGCATGTTATGATCATCAATGTCTCCTGTCTGTTGCTGCGGTAAAATACTCACACGTTAGTTTTATTTGAACAAAGTTGACCAAATAAAAGATTCTGGGGTCTTTATTCTGTGTTGATGTCGAAATTTACGTCCTATCGTTGCCGACTATGTTACGTATATTAATTTATTGGCGATTTCAAGGAGGCATGCTTAGGGACCGGTCATTATGTATCGTTTTTTTTTTTTGGGGGGGGGAGATATTCTACTCCCCCCCCCCCCCTTCTTCGGACAGTAAGTTTACTCCCCCTGCGACCGATCTCATTTATTCCTCCCGACCGTTATTTTTTTGACTTCATGTTTTAGTATTATGCGGGAATCAAAAACGACGTTACTGTACAGAAACAGCTTAAATAAAAGGCATAAAATTGGGTCTGTTTTAAGTGTACCATAAAAAAAAAAAAAGCTTCTCCCGACCGACCCTAGTTGTAATTTAATTGGTACTGCAGCTAAACGTTTTTCCCTTAGGCCTTATGTCTGCTACGAGAATTTACGTCTGAAACTCAATCCTCAAGTTAATTTCTTCTCCACCATTGGTTTTGTGTATCACCACGTCTTCTTTAATCCTAGTTTTTTAAGGTAAACATGATAGGATAAACCTAATTGTCGATCCAATTCTCGTTTTGTCCTTTCCTTTACCGATTCGGTAGCAAATCTATTTGGTGGAATCGATAAATGCGTTCATCACTCGCCATTTCTCTTGATAAGCTCAGAACAAGTTTAATTGGGATTGTAGCTGCGTGCCTCGAGTAAGGCAGCTACTATCTCACTTGGCTTTCACTCAGAAGTGGCAAGTAGCACGAAGAATCACTACGTCACAGACTAGGCGTTAAACATCGCGTGACGTCACCATTAAAAGTAGCCCGAGAAGCTTTCTGGCGGGAGTGAGATACTCTTCGGACCGATTGTAAAAAGAAGCTTACTAGCGTACACGTGCCACATCTGTCATCGGGATCGTACCCTTAGACGATCAAATAAAAGGTAAATGAATTCCTGTAAAACTATTTCCGGTAATGTATCGAGGAAAACTGTTAAAATATACCGGAGGGAGTTATGTGCCTTTAAAGAACAACTAACGCCATATTTTGTTAAACAGATAAAATAACTGTAGGAAAAAAACTGATGTGCCTTCATCATGGGAAATAGTAAGCTTTGACGGAAGGCTGCAATGTCAAACCGTGTTTGGCTTCTCCTGCCGTCATATCTCCTGCTTCTCCCGGCATGGTCGGCTCACCTCATTCGTCCGACAACCTGTCGCCTGGCCTCGACTGAACCACGTCCAAGACATCTACGGCCCCTAGTGAGTCCTTCATGGCTGCTACGTTCACTGGTGTTCCATCTACTCCTAAAGAGAAGACCTTCAATGACCTCCGTCAACAAAAACCTGGAACCCGTCTATAAGTACTTGACTTCCTTGTTGCAACAATCTGTTTCTTCAATTACCAAGCAAGAATCTTTACGTCAGGAGATTGTCACCACAAAGGCTGATATTCAAAGTTAAAGTCAAAACTGAAATCCTATCAGATAAAGAAACAAGCCTTCAAACCAAGCATGGAATGTGATCAAGCTTCTACTACCCCTACAGAACCTTTGGACCTCATAGTCAGCTCCCGCTTTCAGACCTGTGTTTCTACTAGTGTGAACTCTCCCTGCAACTTGTCAACTTCGCAAGGTCCACTGTTAAAGCAAAGATTAAGAAGATTTTTGAACTTGCTCGTGATAATCGAAAACCTGCTTCGCCTGTTTCAACCGATGACTGGTTCGTCACTGCCACATCTTAAGGAAACTTCAATTGTGGTTTCAGATGGATCGGCTGTTCCTCGGCCAAAACATCCCTTTCATCCCGAAACGTAAACGTTCTCCTTCCCGCAGTCCTGACAACAGACCAAGGAAATATTGTTCATCCGCTGTCGCTCTGCTGGTATCAACAGCTGCCTTTCACGGTCAAGTCATACCTTGAATTGTGGCCACTACGCAACATTGTCTCCTCGGTTGAGGCATGCTGATAAAATAGAGAAGCAAAAACAACTTATGCTAAAACGAAAGTGTTATCCACCAAGCTTCACAATGAAACGAAAGTGAAAGACTGGAATCAAGTTAAACATTCAAATGTGATACGAAAGCGAAAGGAAATGGAACCAGAATGGAAAATATAGTGGAAGCGAAAGCAAAAAGACATGAATCGAGCCACAGAAAGAAGAAACTGCGAAAGCTCTCGTCTTGCCTGCGTTCAACCGAATGCAAAATCACGCTTGCACAAGTGCGAAGAATATAAACAAAAGCGAAAACCCTACACACTTCGAAACCTAACTAAGTCTGAGTTTTTGATATCTGTGGCTAAATTCGACTTTGGAACAGCTCCTGCCCTATTGATTTAGCTCCTGTTCACAGAACTTTAATTCCACTTCAGCGATAACTCCCCGTCTCGCCATCGTTAAAATGGGCCACTATCGAAAGCTAAGTTCAGTGGGTTCTTCAACCGGACTCAATTGGACACGTTTCCAGCGCCGTAGTCAACTGGGTCTGATGTCGACTGGGTCATCGCTGCAACACCCGAAGGAAGTTTCATCCATGACCACAAATGAATCGCCCAAACCAGCCCAGAAATCTTTCAACACTCCGAAGAGTAAACGATCACCTTCTTGGAGGCAAAATAACACTAGCACCACCTGTGAGTCCATAAATTATATAGTCTACTTGAATTTTCGAGGATAAGCTCCGATCCTCTTCATCAGAAATCCGTTACAACTTTACTATTACTTCCGTTACATACTGCGGCTACGACAAGATTTCATGCCCTGTCCGACCGCTGATCTTTACGCGTGGCTCAACACGGCATCTAAATCGATCTGTAGGGGCTTGTTGGTATTCCATTGGTGTTCTAATTTTGAAGTTAGGTCTGGATGTAGAAGACTAGCGATTCGATTATAGGTAGGTCCAGTTATATTCATACGGGGAACGGAAGTAATAGTGTAACGGAAGTAATAGTAGTGTGACGGAAGTAATGGTGTAAACTTGTAACGGATTTCTGATGAAGAGGTTCGGAGCTTATCCTCGAAAATTCAAGCAGACTATATAATTTATAGACTCACAGGTGGTGCAAGTGTTATTTTCTCTCCAAAAATGTATTCCAATCACCACTGTTATTGACGATTGCCGATATTCCAGATGACCTTCTCACATTTCCACTAAAAGACTAAGGAAGAAACTCTTATCAACATTGTTATTCGTTGCAGCAACGACAGTCGCCTAACACTGTCGAGTCAAATTTCTAGTTTGTGCACTGCGCAGCCACGCAGCTCCGTCTCCTTTGAAGCATTATGAAACTCACGCGGTCGTCATGACAAAAGCGAAAGCGAGTATCAAAAGCACTAATAAAGTGAAAGTGAATGGCAACCTGTGCCAGAAACGTTTATGAGGCAACAGTGAAAGTATGGGGAACCGAGTACGCTAACAATACGAAAGTAAAAGACTACAGTATGGATAACAACAACGTTGTAAATACGAAAGCGAAAGCAAATGTAGTCAGCTCCGGAAAACGTTTAAAAGGTGAAAGTGATAGGAACCAAGAACACTAACGATGCAAAACGAGGACTGGCTAATCGTAGACCTACTACCACAAAAGAAAGAAAGTTTCCTCCACCCAAACGTCAACGCCTTGAAACTACACGGATGGCTACATCGGACTTCTCAAGGAGGCAGGAATTTTCCAAGAGCAAGCCATTTGAATTACAAGCAAAGCAATCAGAGATTCCCAACATAATTTATGACAGTCACTGGAAGAAAAGAGTCATTGGTGGGAAGAATATTTTTATTGGTATCACTTGCGGAAAACAAGTCCAATCGATCCCACTTTACCGGACTTACTGATCTACTTAACCGACCTTCTGAGCTCTGGCTTTAAAGGATCTACCATCTTGGTACACCGTTCTGCCCTAAACTCTATTGGTAATCCACTGGTAAAGAAAACCTCTTAGAAGACAGTCACATCTCAACCCTAACAAAATCGTTCGAAATTCAAAGGAGCGATTCAGAAGACTCTTTCCAGACTGGGACCTCTCTTGAGTTCTAAATATGTCTACCTATCACCTTCACGAATTAACTAACAAAATTGGATTTTTTTTCAACTTTAGCCTCAAGCTTAACGATGCAGCGAAGTATGGACCTGGCCTTTCAATGGACCTGGCCGACGATTATAAGACAGTCGTCTTAACCCCTAGAGCCTCGTTTGGGACCAAAACTAAAAGGCCTAACGAACAAACAAGACTGATAATCATTCCAGCTCTATCTTTAATCACAGGTGATGGGCTCGAAAATTTTCTCTGCTCAGTTCGAGCCTTATGATCCCATTTAGAAAGAACTGAGAGCAACAAGATTAGAAAAGGCAGAAGCCAACTCCTTTTACCCTTGGGCCAAAACGGTTATTATGAGCGCTTATGAAGCATCTAACATCAATTGCCACTACAACAGCATCCGAATCACCGCACACGAGCTAAGAGTCGTCTCGACGTCCTGGGGCTTCCATAGCGGCATCCCCATTGCTGAAATGCTATAAGAGGCATCAGGGAGGAACGCATCAGTCGTCACATCACATTACTTCAAGGACATGACTACCCACGCAAATGGACTTCACAAACTGGGACCCATCATCACTGCCAAAAGTGTTGTCCAGCCCACCGAAGCACTAGAAGATACAATCAACGGCCCCTTTCAGGGCCACTTATTCCAAAAGAGATCCTGAATCCTGTTTAGATTTTATTATTATAGTGCTAAAGTCTGTGACGTTTTGGGGGACTTTTGGGGGGACCCAATTGATGAGGTCTACTGTAAATGCTAATAGCAATAGAAAGAGAGAATTGCCGCTACAACTACCGAATTCTGTTTTTTATTGCTTAAACAAAAATATACATTAGCTGTACCCACCGTACCTCCCCTCTTTTGAGTCACCACCATGACAAATTGAGCGGAATAAAAGATGACCTTAACAAGTCTTGAGCGCTTTTATATTAGTATGGAGTGGAGTGTGCATGCGCACTTCGAGGTTAGCGAACTGGCTGGTAATTGGTTTATACCTCTGGAGGAAAAAAGCATTTGAGAATAAAAATACTAAAATCTACAGGTAACGTATATTTTTGTTTAAGTATAGAGACAGAATTTAGCCGTTGTAGCGGCAATTCTCTTTTTTTTTTAAGAATCGTTGCAGTCTGCCTCACTCATGGCAGATATTTAATAACAATGACATGTTAAGACCAGTACCTAGGATGTCACAGGGCTTGAAACGATCAGTGAAACTACATATCACTTTATCGTTTTAAAGCAGTAATGGAATTTAACAGTAATTTACTAATTAATCAATAGTTTTTGTGCCATAACCTGAAAACTATTGATTAATTAGTAAATTACTATTAAATTCAATTACTGCAACTCATTTTGCAGGTTAGATGCAAACTGTTATATTGAAATAGTATTCAATTACTGCTACTCTTTTTGCAGATGTCATTGTATTTTGATATATTGATTGCAATGGCCGATGATGTATCTGAAACCGATTTTTTAGCGGGAAGTTACGGTCTGTTGTACTGTCAGAAACACAACTGGGAAGCTGGAGATCAACGAGTAGTTGTACAAAATGCGCGAAAAGTGCTCTGGCGAGAATTGCACCGATACAGAATAAAAATGTGTAAGTCTTTACAATTCCATATTTCAGTAATATTTTTGAGAAATTTTCATGTTGCTTGGTGATGGAGATGTACTTCGTCACTTTCTGCACCATTAGAGTTTGTTTATAACCTATTTAGTGGGTACGCTGTCGAGGCTGCCTAACTATTGGAGATTTATCGCTGTCATACTTTATTGTTGTATGATGTATCCCTTTGGCTTAGTCCGGGGAGGGACATTGTTGTTCCTTTGTATTCTAGGCCTTGTTTTGTTATTTATATGGCTGTCACGCTCTCTGTTATGTTACTGGCTTTGGCTGACATGTAACGTCCATTTGTGGGATCTATTTTGGGCCTGTCTTCGTAAGAGTCTGTTGCCATTACTTTGATTGTCTTATGTGTCCATTCAAAGGTATGTCAGATGCAATCGTTTGTACAGTGTTTACCTCCCTATTCTCGTGTGGATGGATTAAAGATATTTGGGGACAAAAACTGCTTTCCAGTTGTCTGTTCCTTCGGTAGTTCAGAAGACGATTCAGGTCAGAGTTGGTATTTCTGTGGATACTTGGCACTTAAAAAATTAAATTTCCTATGAATGCATGCAGTTGTTGCTCATGCATACTATCAAGATTACTAGTTTTAGGTTACTAGTTTCTTGTAAACTGAAGTAAAAAAATTGTACGTAATCATTGAAAATATTTCGAAGTTGTATCACTTCTTCTGAACAAGTAGGATAATGGGTGCCATATTACTAAAGTTATAGACACGAAAACACAGATGCAGGATTCTACTGAAGAGAGGATGGAAGAGAAGTCAGAGGTCTTAGTTTCGATTCTCTTAAATGTCACTCTAGCTGCAGTCGCCACTTGGCCTACAGACCTCAGAAAGCCTTTGCCATTTCTTAGTTTCTGTTTGCTGCTTAGCAGCAGACTGTCACTTATATGATATCACTTTTGGAGTTTCTGTCTGTGTTGCTAGTTGCCATTGTGGCGAGTGGGGCTAAGATTCAAGTTGCCAACTGCCAGTTTTCATAACCTTGAACTCTTTTACACAGTTGCTAACGTAGAGGCTAGTACGTTCTTTCATGAGTTCTCTTGTCTACTTTGGTTTCCTTGGTATATTGGGAGTTGTTGGTCTGGCTTGATTGGTTGAGAATAAGGCTGTGCCAGTGCCAGTTTCCCCGATACCGTTTCGATACCGGTACTCGTTTACCCTATTTCGATGCCAGTACCGTTATTTTTGGTCATGTGCAGATAGTGTGCCGATGCTGATACCGTGCCAGTGCCAATGCCAAACAATAACTTAATAAACAATACAGAACATGTTGACACATTAATAATTTAATGGTGTAACGAATGTAACACTTTTGCAAAGGAATTGTTCGCTAAACACTTTATTGCTCAACGAGATCATGAACATATTTTATATTTATAGGCCTAATCCTTTACTGACTTAGCTGCAGGCTAATTTTTAGTATTGTTGGTAATAATATGCCATATTATTAGTGTACGAAAATACCGATACTGGAAAAAACAAGCAGATTCCGGTACTTTTTCCGGTACTTTTTAACCCGGGGCCGGTCCGATACTGGTACCATTGGTACCTGCAGCTGGTCCCAGTACCAGTATTGGTATCTGCACAGCTGTAGCTGGGAATAATCGGCATAGGTGTTTAGTTTAGTAAATCTCGTAAAGGTCTTCTGTTAAATAAAATTGGCATTGGTGATACGTTCGGTACGATCGGCAATCGGTTTGGCAGGAAAAAAAATTATTGGTACACCCTTAGACTGCGTATACTGTATCAACATCCAAGCTTGTGACTTGGCCAAGTATGTAGTACCATCTTCTAACAGTTCATGAAATGTTTTGTTGTTATACATTTCATATAACACTGATGTTAAGTGAATTTCTACATTACTTTTTGCAAACGGAGAGTTCACATTGCAACTAATTCTCAAAAAATTCTACAATTTTTGTTAAAACTCACTGCTTAAGAGATTAACATCTGCAAGTTTTGCGAAGTAGCAGCGCCGTTTCTTCTGGAAAAACGGTGGCAGTTAACACGTCAACGCTCGTTTGTTACAGCCAAGTAGCCCCCTAGTGTAGTGCAGTTTCCCCATGATGGGCACTAAATGTTGTTTCGATGATGGCATGTCTGGTAGAAGGAGCTAAATTCTCACACAATAAAAGTCACGGAAAACCAAAAAGTTTGTCATAGTCAATTACATGCGAATTTTCAGTGGCCAGTTTTTTGCCACCTTCTTCAGGCCAAGCCCACAGTTCTGCATGCAACAGCTACAACAAACGTCAACGGAAAAACAAATTTGAATTGGGCGCGTTTCACAGTGGGACTTGGCTCCTTTAGGGCAGTTCTAGTTGTTGGTGGAGGTGCTGTCCTCTTCCTGTGTTGTTGTTAGGAATGGTTTCCACTGGATTTCGAGTTGGTGTTCTAGGTGTGGAGTGGCAAACTGCATAATTTTTGGGTATGAAGGGCCAGCTCGTTGAGCAGAGGGAATTTGTAGTGTAGAATAGAAATGGATTCCAGTGCTCGCAGGTGATCTTTCTTTCCGGAGTTAGAGTGCAGTAGCACTTTTGTGCTTTCCCAGTCTAGGCTGTGCTTGGTTTTACACTGTGTGCTGTAATAGCGCTTTTCTGTAAGTCTGCCTTGGCTATTGCTTGCATATGCGCCGAGACTCTTTTACAAACTCTGCTTTTTGTCACTTCCACGTACCCGCCTGGGCAGTCTTTGCAGGGGACCTAGTAGATGGCCAACTTGGTGGTAGGTAGTGGCACTGGGTCGTCAGCTGCTGCTTTATTTGTTGTAATGGAAGCAGGTTGGGGTACTAGGTTCAGCTCATTTCTCTTGGATCGAGTGTTGTAGCTGTGAGTCACGTCAAGGTTGGGTTGTGTGGGCATCATGGTTCTTGTTGCAGCAGCTTCTGCACTCAAGGAGTCCTGAGGTGTCCCTTGGTGTTCACAAAATTGGTGCACTTTCTTCTTTTGATGCAGGATCTTCTTGATATTGGGAGAATTCTTGAACCTGCATTCAGTATCAAGCTTACCAAGGTTGCTCTGGCCAGTTCTCCGTGTTTGGGAATGTACTTCACAATTTCATGGGGTCAGTCTACTTTGGGACAACTACAACCATAATGCGTATGCAACCCGATCTTAACACGACTCACATCTACAACACTCACTCCAAGAGAAATCAGCTAACCCCAGTACCCCAATCTGCTTCCATTACAACGAAATAAGCAACAGCTGATGACCAAGTCGGCTGTCTGAGTTTCCTGCAAAGACTGCCCTGGGGGGTACGTGGGAAAGACAAAACGCAGAGTTTGTAAAAGAGTCTCGGAGCATATGCAAGCAACAGCCAACACAGACTAAGGAAAAGCGCTATTGCAGAACACGGTGTTAAACTAAGCACAGCATAGACTGGGAAAGCATGTAAGTGCTACGTACTGCACTCCAACTCCGGAAAGGAAGCTCTTTTGTGAGCACTGGAATCCTATTCTACTCTGCAGAGAAAATAAAATCCCTCTGCTGAACGAGCAGGCACCTTCATGCGCAAAAATTATGCAGTTTGCCACCCCAGAATTAGACCCCAGACCCCAGGACTCGAAATCCAGTGTTTACCATTCCTAACAACAATGCAGGAATAGGACAGAACCTCCACCAACAACTAGAAATGCCCTGAAGGAGCCAAGTCCCACTGTGAAAAGTGCCCAATTCAAATTTGGTTTTCTGTTGACGTTTGTTGCAGCTGATGCTCGCGGAACTTTGGACTTGGCCCGGAAGGTGGCAGAAAATTGGCTACTGAAAATTCGCGCGTAATTGACTCTTACAAACTTTTTGGTACAAACCAACATAAAATGACAGTGATGTCAATCTATAAGAGCAGCTAGATTTCCCATCTTCGCTGTCAGACTTCACTAGGTGGCATATAGCTGTGTCCTGGACATGCTCCCTAGACGTAACAAATAACCATCGCCATTTTAACTGTTACACCCTTGGTCAAAAAGAATAAGTGATTTTGCTACTTTGAAAATTGATAAAATATGTTTTAATTACTGGCAGATAGATTCAACCATTTGTCCGTCAGATTTATTTTCATGTTCATTATTTGTCTGGCTTCACTCCCCCCAATTAGCTTTATGTTGGGCTTTATTCAGCACCTGCTGTGAAAATATATGACCCTGAATTGTTGCAATTTTTTGTATGAGTTATCAGCAGCACTGTGCAGCTAAGCCAGACACCAAGTACTACTGACCTTTTAAAACCTGAAATAAACAATTGTAGTTGACTTAGAGAAACTTTGTCTTGTGACTGTATGTCTCATGGTAAACCACTCCCAGTTAAACTACAGCTAGGAGTCCAATTTAAAAAAAAATGTATAGTTGAGCAAGTAGATTCTTGATATAATGGAACTCTGAATAAGGAATATTTCCTATAGTGAGCGAGCACTATGTTTAAAGTATAGTTGACTACCTTCTCCTTACTTTCACGATGATGCTAACCAAAAGTTCAGAAGAATACTTATGTATTTTTAGCACCGGCGAATTTTTGGTAAAATTTACAAAAGTTTTTTCAAAACCGTTACCTTCATCAGGCATGAAATGACAGTTTTGCAGAAGCTTTTGTAAACAGCTTCGGCGTAGGTGTTCGGTTTGGAAAAGGTGCCCATGATAAAAATACAGAAGTTTATTACGAACTTTTGGTTAGCGTCATCATGAAAGTATGTCAATGTAGTAAAAACCAAAGTAGACTAACCTTAGAGGTTTTCAAGATGGCCCACCTTCTATTTATACAGTATGGTTTAAATCCCTCTGTATAAAGAACCTCCTTTTAAGAAATGGCTCCATAGAAAGATTTATTTTTTAAGGCCTTGTAAAGGTCTTTCTAAAGGTCTCCCTAATACAGAATCATACTACAAAACACTGACTCGTTGTAGAATCACTGAAATCATCTAATGATGCATAACGCAAACCCCAACCTACCATAATCCTAAAATCAAACTTTCTTTGTTGCCAAAACATCTTAACCTGATAATTTTAGCATTACATTCCTCGAATGTGATGTTCCCCTGGAGGTTTCTTCCAGTGCGCAGCCGCCTGCTTGCATGACTGAGGCAGCATTCCCTTATAAAAGCGACAGCGCGCACGCTATCGGCATTCACTTTCCTCCAGAGGTGTCTCCACTTCACCTCGCGCCGAAAATAGTTCCCCGCTTTCACACGAAAATTGGATTCCAAACCCGATGTTGGCTGCCGCATCCGATGCCCTCGCTTCACCTGCTGCTCCCCCTCATGCTCCATTTCGTCCGCACACGACTGCTTTCCCCTTCTCTTCGCCCGAGTTGCCGCTGGCAACTGCCGAAGTCCGGATGCAAGCTGTCAACGCCACCCTTCTCCGACGCTCATCACCGTTCGGCTGGCTACACTCGCACCCGTCACATCCTTCGGCTTTCGGCTGAATACACGCCCGAAGCCCGCATGCAAGCTGCCGACGTAACCCTGCTCGGTCGCTCGTCGTCGTTCCAGCCGGCTGCACCCGCAACCGCAGCGTCCCTTCAGCTTTCACTTTCAGTCGGAAAACACTACCTCCACCGGCCCCCGCCCTTCCCGCCGCCACGCCTCGACGGAGCTTCAGCTTTCGGCCGCTTCTCGTAGCAGGTTCCCGGACGTACCGCATTGCAGGCGACCCGCCTTACTCACGTTTGGTTTCGATTGGTTTCAACCTCAATCAAACTTGTTACCGTGCTTTGAATACACCACCTTGTCTGTTATCAAGTGAAGATCAAGTCAACAGTTGCTGCCCACCGCTACTTGTCTTACTCGTGGCTAATTTCCACGTTTTGAGTGAAGAACCAAGCTGGTTGTCATCATCACGCCTGCCGTTTGTCTCGACCGTAGCTCACACGTATTGAACGAAAATCAAGCCAACACTTGCTGTCCTTGCTACTCGTCCCACTCGTGGCTAAAACCCACGTTTTTTTGAGTGAAGATCCAAGCTGGATGCCATCGTCACGCCTGCCGCTTGTCTCGCCCGTGGCTCACCCCACGTATTGAACAAAAATCAAGACAACAGTTGCTGTCTCACGCTGCTGCTCGTCTCATTCGTGGCTTTAAACCCACGCTTTGAGTGAAGAGTCAGGTTGGAAGCCATCTGCATTCCCTCTGCTGTTTTTCTGCCTCGAGTGGAAATCAAGTCATCTGTTGCTGTCCACTGCTGCTCGTCTCACTCGTGGCTAGAACCCACGTTTTGAGTGAACCAAGACGGAAGCCGTTTGCACCTCTTGCTTGTCTCGACCGTGGCTTTTCCCACGTCTCGAGTGAAAATCAAGTCACCTGTTGCTGTATACTGCTGCTCGTCTCACTCGTGGCTTGAACCTGCGTTTTTGTGTGAACCAAGTTGGATGCCGGTTGCACCTCCTGCTGCCTGTCTCGACCGTGGTTGGCCCCACGTCTCGAGCGAAAATCAAGTCATCAGTTGCTGCCTACTCCATTACTAGACGTCTGGCTGACTCTACCCTGCTCGTCTTTCGTCCGTTTTTTTCTGTGAACTTCCACCGTGATGACTGCCAGCATGGAAGATTCCAGCTCCGCTATTCCTGTCTTTCAGCCGTGCCTCTCTTCGACATGCGGCTTGGGCGCTGCCGTCCCATCACCGCACGCTACACTCTTCGGCCTGTCTCCGGTCTGCCCATAGCCGGGACGTTGCCGTCGAGTCTGGTTTGTTGCTCAGCCCTCTCGCTTCTCCCGCCACGACGTTGGAGCTCCACATCTCACCAGTCCAGCCGTGGAAGCAGTTGTGAACTGGATCATCCATCGACGGCCCCTGCTCCGGCTCCCTCGCCGTCTTTCGTCCGCCTCTCTGATGCCGTAGCTTACCGCACGCTCCACTCTTCGGCCCGTCTCCGGTCTGCCCATAGCCGGGACGTCGCCGTCGAGTCTGGGTTGTTGCTCAGCCCTCTCGCCCCTCCTGCCACGACGTTGGAGCTCAACATCTCACCAGTCCAGCCGTGGAAGCAGTTGTGAAATGGATCATCCATCGGCGGCCCTGCTCCGGCTCCCTCGCCGTCTTTCGTCCGCCTTAGTGATGCCGTAGATAACCAGTCGCTCCACTCTTCGGCCCGTCTCCAGTCTGCCCATAGCCGGGATGTCTGAGTTTGGGTTATTGCTCAGGCCTCTCGCCTTTCCCGCCACGACATTGAAGCTCCACGTCTCACCAGTCCAGCCGTGGAAGCAGTGTGGACTAGATCACCCATCGACGGCCCCTGCCTCCGGTTCCCTCGTCGTCTTTCGTCCGCCTCACTGATGCCGTAGCTGTCACGACTATGTTGAAGATCTCGCAAGCTCCCGTCTTTCGTCTGTCTTGAATTTAGTCTGTCAATTTCTAATGTATTAGACTCTTTCTTTCTCCATGCACTCAATCATCTACACCTTTCCCAGATGTTGCTGTCCTGCACCATGCTGAAAGTTGGCCAAGCCTGCATCCCTCGCTCCTTACGCTCGTTCGTCTTTCACCCGACCTGCTCGGGTGTTTCCATCCCGCACAATGATGAAGATCTACTGAGCCAGCATTTCGCGCTCCACGCAACTCGTCTTTCACGCGCCTTGCCCGGGAGTTGCCGTTTTGAACCTTGACAAAGATCTGCCAAGCCTGCATTCCTCACTCTACGCACTCCTTCATCTTTCACCCGCCTTGTACAGACGTCTTTCATCCCGCACCGTGAAGACCTATCAAGCTAGCGTTCCTCGCTCCGAGCAACTCGTCTTTCACCCGCCCTCCCCGGGTGTTGCCGTTTACACAATGGAGAAGGTCTGCCGAGCTACCGCTCCTCGTTCTTCGCACTCACTCGTCTTTCACCCACCTCGCTCGGGTGTTGCCGTCTTACACCACGGAGAAGACCTGCCAAGCCATCGTTCCCCGCTCCGCACACTCACTCGTCTTTCAACCGCCTTGCGTCTTTCGCCCGGCTTGCTCGGGTGTCGCCGTTTTTCACCCCACGCACTCATTCATCTTTCACCCGCCCTGTCCGGACGTTTTCATCCCGCACGGTGATCAGGGTCTACCAAGCCAGCGTTCCTCGCTCTAAGCAACTCGTCTTTCTCCCACCTTCCCCGGGAGTTGCCGTCTACACTATGGTGAAGGTCTGCCAAGCTTCCGCTCCTCGTTCCACGCACTCACTCGTCTTTCACCCGCCTCGCTCGGGTGTTGCCGTCTTACACCACGGAGAAGACCTACCAAACCATCATTCTTCACCCCACGCACTCACCCGTCTTTCGCCCGCTCGCTTGGCTGTTGCCGTTTTACACTATGAAGAAGATCTGCCAAACCACCATTCCTCGCTCTACGCACTGACTCGCCTTTTCACCCAAGTGTTGCTGCCCTCCACCGTGATGAAGGTCAACCAAGCACTTTGGCCCGCCCCCCCCCCCCCCTCCTGCTTGGCCTGCTCCGACGACTACCGTCCGCCTTATGGTCGAGATGCCATTCCGGTCCAAGTTGGAAGCCCTTTAAACTGAAAGCTTCTTCCCCGCTCCACATCTTTCATCCGCCTTCCAGTTATGATGCCGTCCTGAACAAGATGAAAGTCCGCTCAGCTGGGAGCTCCTCTCTCCACCTGTCCTGTCGTCTTTCGTCATCCACTAACCAATCGAATTGGTCCCGTAGACGGTTTGCCCCCTTCCCGTCTCCTGTCTTTCATCCGCCCGCCACCTAGTCGGCCTGCCCATGCCAGGTGACCACCGGCTACACTGCATTGTGCCACTTCCCATCATGATCTGTGCGGCTTCCCTTCATGCTTGCGGGAACGCCATCCATTCTAGCCGGTCCCAACTGTGGGCCTCTTTCATCGGGTTTATTTGATTTCTCGGCTGCCGCCCTGCCCCGATGTGGTCCTGCACTAGTCCCTCGGACGCCGTGGCCCGGCCCCTGCCCGCTCCCCACAGCGCCACCAATCCGTCCGAAATCAACTCCTACTTTCAGCCGAGGAACAATCAGCTCTTTCGGCCTGATCCCCCCTCGCTCCCGCTCCAACCAACTCGACCAGCAGGACCGAGCCGCAACTCCTGACCGCCGCAGCTCCTCTCCTGCCTTCCAGCCGGCACAAGACTTCGCCTCTTCCTCCCAGCTTTAAAACCGTCCGAAAGTTAACTCCTACTTTCAACCGTTAAACGAACAGCCCGTCGGCCCGATCTCCCTCGCTCCCGCTCCGGCGAACGTAACCAACAGGAGCGAGCCGCAACTATAAATATATAAACAAAAAATAGTCCAGTCAGAGCTCTACGCTTCCACCTAGCCCGGACACGGCATGAAGACGTCCGCCGTGGAAGAAACCAACTTTTCCTTCCTATTGACCCCCAATCTGGAGAAACATCAACAGCCATGGTATCGAAATGGATTAAGAAAACGATCGAAGCAGCTTATTACAAAACTTAGAATAAGAGTATAAGAGTGACGGCCCACGAAGTGAGAGCGGTCTCCACATCATGGGCCCACCACAACGCTATTCCAATAGAAGAAATCCTGGCAGCAGCGTCTTGGTGACATCAATCTACCTTCACCTCCCACTACCTGAGCGACATGTCAAGAGAAGAATCAGGACTTCACCGGCTGGGACCAATCGTCGCAGCCAGAACCGTGGTTAACCCCCCATTAAGCACTCAGAACATTGAAGCAAGCCATCCATGAAGGAAGCAAGCCACCCAGATGGACGCAAGCCACCCAGAAGGAAGCAAGACTCTCAAACGGCCCTTTTCAGGGCCACCAAATCCTACGAAAGAGACCAAGTTCCTGTCATTTCACCTGTTCTGAATAAAGTGCAAATTTTTTCTCTTCCAGACAAAAGATTTTTGGGGGAACGCCTGCTTGCACCCCAGGGCGCTCGTCAAGGCGGTGCCCGCCACCGAACGTGACGAGGTCAGCTGATAATGCTAAAATTATCAGGTTAAGATGTTTTGGCAACAAAGAAAGAACATTTTGCCGGCCCCCAGCCAGGCCGGCTAAAAATGGTTTCTTTGTGCCTAAAACATACTTAACCTACTGCGCCCTCCCGTGCGCGCTGTCGCTTTTATAAGGGAGTACTGCCTCACCCATGCGCAGTAGGGTCATGCAAGCAGGCGGCTGCACACCGGAAGAAACCTCCAGGGAACATCACATTCGAGGAATGTAATGCTAAAATTATCAGGTTAAGTATGTTTTAGGCACAAAGAAACCATTTTTAGCCGGCCTGGCTGGGGGCCGGCAAAATGTTCTTTTTTAATTGAGCAGCATAAAAGTGTAGTTAAATTACATTTTTTAGTGTTTACAGACTATTTCTTACATACAATGTAACACTGCATAAGGAATTTTGGCATTTACTTCACATGGAGTTTACTGTAAGGAAGCACTTTGTATTAAGAACTTAGTACATAAAGAACCATTTATTGGCATACTAGGTTGTTAATTTTATGGAGAACTGTTGGGGAATTTAATTATACTGGTAATACCAATGACAAATAACCATGTGTTTTTGCTATGTACCGCCATCTTGTTTTTGTTGCAGCGTCGTGTTCCCATTGTAAATACCACTCCGAAAATGATGGACATTAAACAAATGATAATTATTAAACAACATGGTATTATTCGACTGCCTTATTCCCTCCATATTGCTTTTTTTTTACAGGGACTTGCAACATGGTATTTCCATTGTAACACCATTTGAGTGTAGTTAATGTATAGCTCATTTTTCTTGATAACTTGTTCAATTCCCAGGCTGAAAAAACACCTTTTGCAGGCCTTCGGTGTTTACCAAATTCCAATTCAGAATGCTACTCGTGAAGGAGAAAATTATCAAGACGGGAAAAAACCTCTTGAGGTGTTGACTGGTAATGTATGAGTAAGTTAGTGTTAACAGAGTCTGTTTTGAATTATTTTAGGTGTCCTGCCAAACGTTAGACATTTGTACTGGTCAGAAAAAGACCCACTTTCCAGCCACATGTCAACTCACTTCATCTTGAAGGATACGAATGTAGTTTCATCCTACGTTGAGAAGAGCAAGGTATACTTGATTTGCACCCAAGTTAATGGTAACTTTAGAGTCTTGGGCAGTCTTGTAAACAAACTACTTCCTTTTTTTTTATTCCAACTACTGTAAATCCTCTATTTGTAGCCCGGGCTTCTGGTTTAAATTCAAGCCATTTTGGCTCGACTACAATTAGAGACCGGCCACTACAAAATTTAAAAAGAAAATTTCAATATCGTAAATCGCGTATTAAACGCCCAGTTAATGCTAACGCCCAGCCCCCTAAAATGCTTGAATGTCAAAAATCGTAATAAACTGTTGTTATCACCCAACCCTTAAAAATAATCCATTTTCAGTGGCAAATTTAACTAAAATCTTATTCAGTTTTAACGAAATCAACGTTTCATCCACTTAATCTTGGTTTTTCTGTGTCAAAATTAAATAAAAGCTTCATATATTTAACAAAATCAACTTTATCCAACACGATTCATGGGAGCATTTGTAATCACGGAAACTTCGGAAATTTTAGGCTTAACGATCGATCATTGACGTGCGTGATCTAGATCTGGATTCAGTCTAGCAAAAACACAATGCCTTTATTCTCATTTATTCACAAATTTAGTTTATTAAATTGTCCTCTTTCCAATATCTAACATTATTCACAGTTAAAACTAATTTATAATCACCACCAACCTTGAAGACGACAATGCGATTGACGGCCGTGAAGCACATTCTGTGCATAGAGTTACATATATTATATTGTTACACCAGAGAGGGAAAATTCGCTTCAAATCCTGTCCGTGCATAATCACTGCCGCCAGGAGCCAGGTTGGCGCCACCGTCGATTTGAGAAAGATTTCTTTTGGAGTATAGGTGTGCGCCACCAACAGTCAAATCAAACGCAAATTGGAAACATTATGGTTCATTGTGGTCTGCTTGCTCTACATGCTAAAAATGAAATAAAATCAAGTTGGATTGTTTCATTTTGCAACAGCAAATGCGAAGTCGAACAGTAGAGAAAAGGGAGGAGGCGGGATGATAGGGGGCAGCCCCCTCCCACACCCGCCAAAAAAAAAAACCTAATAAACGAGCCGAGTGGGAATAAAAATAACGTATGGGACCGGTCATTATTTACGGCCGGTGGGGGTCATTTAAGTTTTTGGACCCTCTCGAGGCGGAGCCGGGGGGGGGGGGGGCAAAAATTTTTAAGGCACCTCAAGGGGGGGGGGCAAAAACACACTCACCAACTGGAAGAAAAAGTTATTTTTGGACCTCAAAAATGGCCCCTAATTTCAGCAGTCAAAATTTGTAAAAACGCTTCACCCCCATCATCATGTTAGTGTTTACAAGCTTTTGAAGCTATTATTACCATTACTGCAAGTATAGTTTTTACAAAGAACTTCGTAGAAAAGCCTTGGCTCCTGGCGTCTTCTGATTTTCAGTTGCTAACTATGTTACAGATGTGGGCCCCCAAGCAAACACTCGACTAGAGATGGGTGTAAGGAACATTTTATAGAACATGATTAACCCAACATGTCTTTTCGTTAAAAACGAGACACGTTTCCTTACAACTAACGATAACTGGAGGAGTGGAGAGCAATTTACGTTTTTGGCTACAGCACTAATCTGCAGACAGTCGCAATCGGTATATGAAAAGTGGTGGTGGGGGGGGGGG
>JAHWFP010024033.1:142435-177366 GCA_023313725.1 Lithobius niger
TATGCTTGTTGCATATCGTCTGCTTTTATTTTTCTATCAGCTCAAGAAGTGTATTTTGACGAATTATTAGGAAGTTAATTTCGGCCCTTTTAAATTTTACCAAGCTAAAAATGTCAGGTTGCAATACCGCGACTTAGTTTAATCAAGTCGTGGTTTGCTTACCCACGCACGCAATACAACCAAATCCATACAAGCCTTTTTCTCAATGGGGTCGCTATCTTGGAAATCCGACATGGACAAGTAAAGCTGAAAGAGCCATCCCCCTAATTCTGTATTGACGGCAATTTAAAAAAAAAATGAGCCGGCTGACGCGTGAGATCCGAGTTACTACGTAAAAAAAAAATTTGTTACATGGTCAGTTCGGATCTCTGGCGTCATCCGGATCATTTTTTGGAAATTGCCGTCAACACAGAATGTGCTTCACGGCCGTCAATCGTGTTGTTTTCAAGGTTGGTGGTGATTATAAATTAGTTTTAACTTTGAGCTATGTTAGATATTGGAAGGAGGACAAGTTAACAAAATAAATTTGTGAATAAATGAGAATAAAGGCATTGTGTTTTTGCTAGACTGAATCCAGATCACGCACGTTAATGATAAGCCTAATCTTGTTTACGATCTTGTTTCGCACATGTAATCGAAAGTTTTTATGGTTAGAAATTAGTTTTAGCTACGAATTATGTTAAATTTTGGAGGAGAGAGTATACAAGAACCTAAAAATTTGTGAATAAATAAGAAAAAAAAAATTGTATTAATGCTAGATTGAATCCAGATCACGCACGCAAATGACCACATTATCGCCGACTTTTCCGTGATAGAAAACTGCTTCCCTGGATAGAAATTAGTTTAGAAAATTGATAATACTTGTTTTTAACGCCCACCCCCCAATTTTAGACAAATTAATTTTACAAGCCCATGGGCGTGTAATACACGATTTACGGTATATGTAAAACATGTGTCTTATATTAAAAACGGTAACTAATATCACATGAATGCTTTTACCATTACTCTTTAATTTGGATATGGTATCCGTATATGTGATGAACGTGCTCTTTTATAGAATTTTTCAAAATCAAAACATTTTGATCCGGCTAGAGACAACTACAACTAGTTTGACCGGATATTACTAATTCATGATTGGAAAACATCCGGCTACAACTAGAGACCGGATATTACTAATTCATGATTGGAAAACTTCCGGCTACAAATAGAGACCAGACACAAATTGAGGATTTACAGTATTCTGTGTTGGAACGTTTTTAAAAATCAGGTACCTTGTTTCTTGTCAAAATCTTTTTGTAGGAAGTTCTCTTCTGTTAATAAAATTTTTGTTTTTATAGTTATCTGAAGGCGCATTGGTCGTGAACAGCTGCCTTTCTAACGTTCATTGTAAACATGGCTCCATTGTACAACATTCCAAACTACAAGGAAAATCCGACAACCTTATAACAGTGGGAGAAAGATGTTTCGTATCAGGCCTTGCTTTAACCGTAAGTTGAGTTCCATGTAACTTGAAAAATAAAATGAATGAATAATTCATAATAGTTAAAAAAAAAAAAAAAAGATCATATCTTGGGAGTAAGGGTTTTTTTCCACACGTTACCATATCGACGAAAACCACTAAACGGTAGTTGCAGCGGTACATTTCAGTCATCACAAACGTAAACACTCACACTTTAGGGGCTGGTCATTACATATTGCCGGGGGTGTCACGAATTTATTGGGACACACTCAAGGAGGGGGCCATACAGTTTCTTACTTCCTGCAAATATTTACCTGCAGTAATGTTGCTAAAATCAATTTTACGCTTCATACTGCTCGCTTATGAACTAAAATCCCCATTTTACGTTCTCTCTATAAACTTTGCTTCCCCTCCGCCAGGGTGCGCTGCACGTCACTACTGACATCAGCACCCTCACCTATTTACCCTCATCACTTATACGGGCACGCCATCGTGGATGGACGTGCATGTTTTTGAACTGCTTGTTTTCTGAAGGAACATCGTGTTTATGGACTAATTCAACGGACTACAATGGCAAGGACGGATTCAGAAGCTAAGTGCAGAGCCTATTTGAAGAAACAATAGTTTAAATCGTGCAAAAACACCAAGTCAACGCGGGATTTTCATCCATTGTGTCACAAGTGTCGGCCGTGTGACTTTCAAACTAAATTGTGTGACCTCTGTGATTTGCATTGTGGCAACGTCGTGAAGTCGATTTTGTTAACCTGGAAGACATTCAACCAGAAAGTGGCGCAGAAAAAGAAAAAAGCACAGAAACGGTCGTTGGATGATAGGCTTAAAACGATGAGTCAAGATCCGTCAATGCCCGCTGTGTTTTACCAGAGGATCGAGAAGACGAGAACTTTGGTCATCGGCTTTGTCAAGAAGAAAACGGCGACGGCCGTGGAACTAGCCTCCGTGTTCGCATTATACATTCCAATGCCAGATTGGTGCCAATGGGGCAGTGGCGTGGAAGCCGATCTGCTGGTTTCGGAACGAGGAGTGGTGGCCACGGACCAGCTGGGAAGACAGGATTCCCCTCCACAATCTCCCGTTGGACTGCCTGATGTGGTGGACGGAGAGACGGCACCTCGGCATGGGGGTACCCCTGCAGGAACCAACATGGGATGAGTGCCCACATGTCCGACGAGACGGCATCCGGGAACTGGACAGCGGAGGAAGCCACCCTGCAAATTAATATACTGGAAGTTAGCCATTCACAGAGCTGTTGCGACTTGGGGATTGCAGCTTCAGGGAGCCACAGTGGGCGTGATGTGTGACAACACCACGGCGGTGGCATACATCAGGACAGGTGGAGGGGCACACTCCCGGTCCCTGATGGAGGAAACGTCCAGGCTGTTCCGGACTTGCATTGGTTCAACATCGTTCTGGTGCCACACCACATAGCAGGAGCCCTGAACGTTGAGGCAGACTAACTGTCCAGGAGTACCCGTATACCAACCACGGAATGGAGACTGGACCCTGCAGTGTGCCAAGGACTGATTCTGGAATGGGGAGAACCATCTCTCGACCTGTTTGCAACGAGGGCCAACAGTCAGTTACCATGCTTCGTGTCGCCATTTCCGGACGAGCGGGCCTGGGCAACAGATGCGCTTGCCCTGAGTAGTGATGGGTTGAACTCCTATCTTTTCCCACCGTTCCGGCTGCTCCAGAAGTCAGTAAACAAGATACGGTTTTTACGAGGTCGATTCATTCTTGTCGCACCGTGGTGGCCAGCTGCTCCATGGTTCACCGAGGTGATGGAGTTGACCCCGTCGGCATGACTGACCATCACAGAACGCTTCCTCACGCAACATCGGGAGCAGACAGTCCACCCAAACCCTGCTATCCTAAATCTTCACGGGTGGTTGCTTTGATGGCCCCGTTTAAAATGGGGAAATGGATTTGCGCAGTAATCCGGCGTGCGTATGAGACAGGTCCAAACCACGTTGACCTTCCGCCAGCCATTCATGTACATGAGTTATGGGCGCTTGCGGCTTTGTGTGCGTACGGGTGTGGTATGCCTTTGAGTGAAGTGGTGGCGGCGTGCTCTTGGCGACACCGGAACACGTTTATCAGACACTATTTGCGAAACACTAGTGGCCTGGAGGGGGTGGAGATTGTACGGTACCACGTGGTTGCCAGGCAATCCTTCCGTGAGTGAAGAGGTGCGTGAGTGTTCTGGCTAGGAGTCAGTGCAAGGAGGAGGACGTGGGGGTAGTTCCCAGGTGGGGTGCTACCCGTTTAAACTGATGGTGCAGGCCTGGCATTGTCACTACGGAAATTTTAGTGGTAAGAACCAGCCTGATGGTCAGAGGTGCTTCATTGTGTGTTGGAGTATCGTTTAGGTGATCGGTGAGTGTTCCCCGTGTATGGGGCGGAGTCCTTGAGGGACTTGAGGCGTCACCATCGCCAGAGCGTAGGTGGGTACCTAGGTCATAAGGTAAAAAAAAAAGAGTATTGTGGTGGTTTGGTTGAATAAGTCGGTACCTATAAATGTTTCTCCCGGGTTCAGTGAAAATGTGGGATTTCCCACAGCCTGACTGACGAATTCAGCAACATTACTGAAGGTAAGTATTTGCAGGAAGCAAGAAATGACAATTTTAACTTGATTAAAATTAGTTTTTACTATCCTAAAATACTTACCTCTAGTATGTGCTAAAACGTTTTCGATTTGCTTTTCTACCCGATTTTTTAAACCCCTTAAAAGTTTAAAACACCTACAACGCTTGCAATGCAATGAGGTTAGCCTACATGCCACTTGGTGCGCAACAATCGTTGCCTCCAACAAGCCAGCGCCAGCCCAACAGTGACACTTCGTTTTCCGGAACCCACAACTCGACTTTTCCAGGGTTCGGCGAAGCGGGGAGGCTGGGCGGGTCTTACTAGAGGTAAGTATTTTAGGATAGTAATCAAGTTAAACTAACTAATTTTAATCAAGTTAAAATTGTCGTTTCTTACTATCTGTAAAATACTAACCTCTAGTATGTGCTGAATTTGTCCAATAGGCCGGTGGGACAGCACGAACCCTGCTAACTCTCGTTGCATTGCACTCCACACCAACAATACAATACACATCACACTTTAAACACTGCCAGCAAAGAACCTTTACCCATCTCAGCACTTGTCTCGGGCGAGGTCCTCAGCCATGGCCTGCGATCCACCACTGGTATTGCCACCGGGCAACAGTGATGACAACTGTCCATCTTACCACTTTGTACTGTCCACTGTGTAGAAGGTGCATATAACCACAACTTCTTCACCAGGAAAAAGTTCATGTGGGCCAACCCCTCAACACTCCTCGTGTTGGGTTGGAATCTCTCCAGTATGCACTTTACCAGGAAGCTTTCCACCATTGCAACACCAAACACTGCCTCGTGGCGTGTCACCTGAACTTCACTGCCTTTGCCCATCTTCTTTCTCCCAATTAGAGAAAGTTCCAGCAGGCATGATGACACTGCAACACTCCTTGTGTTGTGTCATCTCGTTTCCACTGTATACACAAACTTCACTCACTCCCCAATAACACTTCCAGCCGCCACATGGGGATGCTTCAGACCACTCCCAATCGCCGCATTTGTATCACGAAGATAATGGGCAATGAAGGTGTTCTTGTTGGTCCAAGAGTAGGCAGCTACCACATCATTAAGTGGGGTGCCAGACGCGAAGGCCCAAGGCGCAGCCAAAGCCCTCAATGCATGGGCCCCTCACATCCGCAGGGATCTCTAGATGGTCCAGTCCGTGTTCGTACGCTCGCTTGATGAACTCACAAATCCATTCCCCTATCTTCTCTGGTGACGGTAAGGGAAGGAAACCTCCAGATGCTCGATCCCATTTCAAAAACTGCGGAGTGAGTGTAGATCCTGCTCGTCCGAACGTGCAGACTGCTCCGTCAAATTGATCCTAAGAAAAGGTGGAGAGCTCGGACCGAGCCTTGAGTCCACTCCGTACCCCCTGGATCAAACACTAGCTTCAATGCCTTAATCACCAAAGGCATAGGGGCCACATCTGGTTTTTGATTCTTCGCAAGGAAGTCAGCTGGAAAACCCAACGACTCGGATGACCAGTCTCGAGCAAAACGGATGTTCTTGCCATCTCTCACCAGAGCAGCTAGCTCGCTCTACCGAGCTGCCGAAACCAGAGCCACCAAGAAAAGAGTCCTCTGTGACAGTAGTAGCAACGGAGCTGAGCAAAGAGGTCCATAAGGCGCCAACTCCAGACTGGCCAACACCAAGGGCAAGTTCCATTTGGGCAACAACTGTAAGGCCTCGGTCTTGCATCCACAAACGCCCGGACCAGGCGTGAAACATGTTCACTGGCCACAAGCTTCTTATTGCCCAGGATCGACAACACAGAGTTGATGGCCGACCTGTACCCCTTGATGGCAGTCGAGGACAGGCCCTTGGCGAAAGGTTCTTTCAAGTAGGCCAACAAAGCGGCTTCGGTAGGGTCCGTTGGATCACATCCCTTCTTCTGCCACCAGAAATGCCAAAACTTTCCACCTGGCCTCACTGTTCTTCCTCGTCGACAAATGGAGGCAACCCTACATACGCTCCGAGGCCTCGGTGGTTAAACCCTCTCCTTCCAAATTCCTCACCACAGTCTCCACCCGTGAAAATGAAGCATAGCGGGACAATGGTGGGTCGCCGCACCTCCGTGCTGGGTCAGGATGGAGTCCGAGAGGGGAAGATGCAGTGGGTCCTCCTTCGACAGTTCCACTTAGTCAGGAAACCATGACGCAGCTGGTCCAGAGTGGTGCCACCAAAATGTATTCTCCCGGGGACTTGCGAAGTTTGTTCCAAGACGCTTGCAGAAGCGAGAACAAGGGGAAACAGGTAGCTGACAGGCCTGCTCAGTCGATGGAGAGAGCGTCCGTGGCCCACATCGTCGAGACCCGGAAACGGCGAGACAAAGTGTGGGAGTTGGCAGTTGTAGCATGTCGCAAACAGGCCCATCCAGGGCTTTGCCCACTTCCATAACAAGCTCTGGCACAGGCTGGGATCGAACCTTCATTCCGTTGTGGGAGTTCACCGACGTGACAACTCGTCTGCTAGATTATGGAGCTTCCCTGCTACATGATGCAGACGCAGGTTGAGGTGCAGGGCTTCGCGCAGTCGAAACAGCAGTGAGGTCTCTTCCATCATCACCTAAGAACGAGTCCCTCCTATCATGACGTGAGCCACCACCGTCGTGTTGTCCGTCGTGGCCATCCCCGCCTATCACCGTCTTCCCACGCAAAACTCCTTCCCAGGTCTGCACCGCCAGACGTTTTGCTCGCTTCTCCAGAACATTGATGTGTAACTGGCGCTTCTCATCTGACAACACTCCCGCCGTCATGAGACTCTTGAAGTCCCCCCCCCCCCCCTGTGGAGGACGCGTCCGTGAAGAGAAGTCCAAACAGTGTAGGGTGCTGAATCGGCACTCCCCGGCAGGTGTTGAGGGGATCGCCCCACCACTGAATGGAATCCACCTGCAAACTGTTCCCGAGAAATCACGTCCCACCAGGACGACGAGGTTGCCACTCCTGGGTCCTGAACCAATGCATCGGCCTGACCTTCCATTCCCCGAAAGGAATCAGCTCAGCGCAGGAATCCACGACACCTATTACTGACGTCAGGTCCACTGACGTAATCTCGTTGGTCAGCTGCAACCTTTCCATCCGATCTCGTTACTTCTCTACCTGTTCCTGCAATGGCCAAACTGTGAACTCGTCCGTATCGAACTGAGCGCCGAGGAACACAAACCGCCTGCACGGCACCAGCCTGGACTTTTCCAACTGGACACCTCGACCCAGAGCCTTGAAGACACCTGGCCAATTGCCACCTGAGTACTTCCTCCGACTGATGGCGGAGCAACCAATCGCCGATGTAGGCATGGGCTTCAATATCCAGACGATGTAGAAACCCTCAACCCAGGCGAAGCACTGCCGCGAAGACATGAGATCCGGTTGCAACCCCAAAGGTTAGGACACGGAACTGGTACGATTGACCTCCTACAAAAAGGCAAAACAGATGCCGAATCTCCTGGTGCAACGGAACACGCATGCATGCATCCTCGAAGTAGATGGCAATCGTAAAAACGGTTGGCTGCATCGCTTCTCTGACCGACCGAATCGTCTCCATCTTGAAACGCTGCTTCTCTAGATGTTGGTTCAGCTTTCTGAGGCTGAATTCAGCGCTGGTTCAGACACAAATAGGGGCGAATGGCCTCTGCCTACAGCGGAGAGAGTGAACACACCGTCGGTGATGAGCCCCCAGATGTCCACATGGCGACGAAACCTTCCCCCCACCTGCTAGAGAAGTGGAGGAAGGTGAGGGGGAAAACATCCATACCTGCTCCTGGGGGGACAACCCCGAGAGGCACCCCTTCCACGTTGTGAGAATCCACGGAAAAGTACCCTGCCTTGAAAAGGGGGTGATGTCTGGAATGTGCAACGTGCAGCCGTGACGTGGAGAAGTCTGTGCAACGTGTGTTGTGGAAAACGCATGCAGGCATGAACCTGAGAACGAGGGAGGACATGTTCTCTGCTCAAGTCGCCAAATGCAAAATGGCAAAAAAAATAGAAGTACAGAATGCATAGAGAAGACTGCTATGTTCCGAGAAGAAAACACTAGCGTAACCTAGATTAATAAAGTTTTTAATGAAATCTACGCTCAACCCCAAACTCAAAATGCCGTTCAGTGTAGCCAAATTTTTGGTCCTTTGGAAGGGGATCGATGTTCTGACGTTTCCAAACCATGATGTTAAACGAAAACCACCATTACCTCCCAGAACGGCGTCTGGGCCTCAGACAAGAAGGAAAAAGGCTCCCACCCGAGCAATGCCGCCGGGGCTAGCAAAGTACGGGGGTGGAGGGGGGGGGGGGGACTCGATGCAAGCAGACAAAAAAGTTGACCTGACATTGCAAAAGTGGACAACTCCGTTTTCCAAGTTAGCCGATACTCAACGTCTTTATAAGACAAGACCTGAATTTAATTTCAACTCAAAGAGACAAGTCTCCAGTCACAATGAGTAAATGGTTCCAACCCAGCCACACGCAAGGAGCGAGGTGGGGGTAGGAGGAGGAGGGGCATCCGGTTCAACCTCCTACAGAATCATGCGTCTTTGGAGTTGAAAAAGAGAACAGTAAAAAACTTAGCCAGCAAACAGCAACAAAAGGCTTCGTTCTGCAGATCCCTGATTTTCATTCCAAAAATCCAAACGATTTACTAATAGGCCTCACACTGCACAACAAAAGCTGCAGAGCAAACGTGGTAAAATGCCCTAATGCAGCCACTGACCCTCATACAAAATACAGTCAGTAACAAGCAAGGAATTTAAAATTAAAAAATTAAAAATTCCTTAATGAAACTAAAGGCAAGGAATTAACAAGCCATGAATTAACCAGTAAGGAAGTTAAAGTTGAAAAATTAAAATTCCCTAATGAAATAAAAAGAAATGCAAGATTTGGAAGGTGTTTCCGATGTAGTGACCGCTTGGTCAACTGGAAGAAACACCGTAAAAAAGTGCAGAGACGGCCAATGTGAAGAACCAGACACGGCCATGCAACGGCCTGTCACTCCCAATGACGATGGCCGGCCACAGCCCGTGACGAGAGCCGTTAAATGCACCCAGAATGCGGCCAAGTACTAACAAAGTTGCGATGTGAAACCACACGTGGCTAACAAAGAACATTGACAAACTGTGAAGTTTGCACCGATGTTTAGCACCCTTGTAGTTCAGGCAACTTGCACATTTCGCCCAGGCGTGGTGTTTGCCACGCCCCGAGTATGGGTTCTTTTCCCCTCTATGGGTACACAGCGTAGTGGCTGAGACTTGATTTTTTTTTAAGCTTTTCTACCGCCACGAGAATTTTTGGGGCTAACTCCCTCCTTGGAGTTTTCATTTTTGTTGCATTTCCTTCACTCAACCCTCTTTGCAACATTGCCCCGCAATAACAGCTCCGATTCAGACACGACTGTCTGCTGTAGTGCAGCCACAGACCCTGTGTCAACAGCCTCATTCGATTGGCGAATGGCGATTGGCAATTGGTGAATGGCGTTTGCCGATTGGCAATTGGTGAATGGCGTTTGCCGATTGGCAATACACGAACGCTGCGAGATCGTCTATCATCATTCCGCACCCCGTGCGATTGACAGCATGACGCCGCCGATGAGGATCTGTTAAAGTCTGAGTAACGGCGTTTTGGTGGTCACATTTTCATTTCTTCCATTCATTCCCTTCCCCCGGCAACACATAATAACCGGTCCCTTTACAAACAGAACAACTAATGGAAAGTTCTATTTTAAATTTTCGGTAACTTTCCGGTCACCTATATCAGAAAAAAAATCGCACAAGAAGTACATGGATAAACCCTACCTTCATGCACGTTGGATCCACCACTGATCTGTATAACCTGTGATCTGGAGAGGCTCCAATTTTCCTCATCGGCCCTAACAAAGGTGGGGTGTAGGGATCGACCGAGTTTGGATATATCCGGATCCGGCGCCAGATAATGCGGTATCCGGCTAGATCCGGATCCGGCAATTATATTGAACCGGATACTGGTTGCAACACAAACAAAACATTGTCGCCGTAAACATGTTGCTTGCCTCGGTAAAATAAATTGTAGTAAAATAACTTAGCGATCTACGGGTATAAAAAATTGCAGACGTAATAATTACGATGTAAATTATTGCACAAAAATATACTTGGGACAATCGTATTAGGTTTTCATAACTTAAAAAAAAGTTGAAGGTCGACTACGTAAATCCGCTTTACGAAAATATTCACCTTCCGTTGCAGTACATGGGAGACCTTGAAATGATACCGTCCTCTAGTTGTTCTTCCATTACAGCGTTGTTTACGGCTTCCGACATCTTTTCTAAAGTTTTTTAATACCGTAGACGTAGTTTATGTTCACTTCGTTGAAAGCAATCCGTTTACGGCCGCCATCGCGCTCCCACTCCCAGCCGGTTGTCCAGCAAGAGACGCGCACATGCTAGCTTCAATGGCTGTGACCTTGGCTCGCTTCGCGTGACGTCACTTGTGACTGGCCCCCGCCGCGATGTGTGATCGGGGAATCCCAGCTTTCCAACACTCCTGGGAGGTATGTCGGACATGCAAATGGCCTAGATTGGACCTGTTGTACACCCCCATTCCTCAGTTTGTGCCAAGCTCTGCGGTTCTCTGCATTAATCATGCTTGCCAGAAACCCTCGCGCCAGGAACACAGTGTTTGCCAGTAGCAGAAACTTCACAGATGTCTCCACCGTGGAAGAGTGTTCAATGATCTTCCTCAGCTTTTTGGTTAAAAGGGTTCCGAGTTGGTATCTGGGATGTCTCGTCCGGAACGGTAGACCCATTCGCGGTTTCTGGTATGGTTTTAAGAAGATCTTCTTTCCTGACATGCAGAATTTGACGTCTAGGAAGGGGAGACTCTCTTTTTCCTTCTCTTCACGTGTGAAAAAAAGTACAGGGTTCCACGAGTTAGGGGACTCACTCCAGGATGCCTTCTCCATGGGGCATTGCGTACACATCATCAAAACCACTTCCACACCACGAGCAGTGGGAATTTTTCCAAAATTATCTCATCTACAAACTGTAGCACCAACTCAGCCAGGAGGGGCAAACAGGAATACCCCATCGCGGTTCCAGTAACTTGCCAGTCTGTGTTCCCGTAAAGGTGACTAGATGGTTGACAAAACTAACTTCAGCAGCTCCCTGTCAATTTTTTTCTCGTTATCTTCGATGTTCATTTGTTCAGTAGACTGATCAGACTTCTGGAGGAGCAGGTACAGAGGCAGACTGGCCCGGACCCCAGGGTCCCAAATGGAATCCGCGCTTCGGACTCTCGGCGCCCCTCTATCAGCCAGCTTAGCTTTCCGATCCTTAATAATAAAAAAACGTCCGTTACAAAAATACAGAATTTGAAGAGTTGTAAAATTTTAGACTCTAAATAGAATTCTAAAACCATCAGATTACTCGTTTGCAGGCAAATATATATCTTTCTCCTGTTTTAATTTTACCCCCATCAGGCGGATGTCGTAACCGTAGTGCCACACCCACGCGAAGCGATTCGGCTCATTCACTACTTGTCTGCAGTTGTTAGAAGCATGACGTTGCTAAATCGGCTTTGGCTGGCTGGGAAGCTGGTCTTGAAATGTACTGGTCGGAAGAAAGAGACAAGAAATCTGGTGGCTTGTAGATATAAAATGCTGGATGTCGTCTAAAGTCTTGCAAGACGACATACATAAAAAAAAATGCGTTATCATTTAATATACCTACACTGTCTTTCACGTTCGCAAATGGCAGAAACAAATTTCCTGTTTGACTGTCGCTTATGTCAGATGCCATCATGCACAACACTTGTTTATTTTTTTGTTGCAGGTTGCGCGCGACTTTTGTTCTTGTGCCTTTACGTTGTGAGCAGAATTACGTGTATGCAAGGTCAAAATTGCTGCACGCAAATGGTGGGGTGGTGTTGCTGTTGCGTTTACGACACATTTTGAGTTGTTCGTACACCATTCTGCTGCCGTGAGCAGCTATTCTAGTTAGACCTTTAGTTTGAATTAGTTACAGGCGCCGCAGCAACTATTAAAAAAAAGGCATTGGCTACGTCATGTTAGACGCAGGGTTGCCAAATGCGCTTTTTATATTCTTGTTTTTTTCTTTATTTCTGACGAAAACTCTTTTTTTCAAACTTTTTTTAAAACCTTTTTGACTTCTTTCGTTTTTTTTTCTGCTTTTCAAATTGTGTTTATGGAATCACTCTGTGGCGCATCCTCGAGTTGCACGAAAAACCCCTTTCAGGTTATTTTTGAGGAAGCTCATTTTTTTAATTTTTATGTAAATTGTTAAGTCCAGGACTCACGAGAGGACAAAAATGGTCTCAAAATAGGCTAAAATGCATTAACAAACCCCCTGCTTGGATGGAGAGGAGACACAAGCCCCGGAGCTCCTGTCCCAAACTCTATTTTTCTTTTGTCACTTCCTTCTTTCCCCAAAATTTCATGTGGCAACCCTGATTAGATGAACTTAGTGCCTTTTTTTCACCGATTCTTTTAAGGCTTTGTTTTCTTCTTCTTTAGGATGTAGCCTTCCTGCTTTATCCGTTGCAGCGTAATCAGGCGCAAGTCCTGGATCTGATGAACATTGGGGGAGGGGGCAAGTTGTAGTGGGCCCCAAAAGTCAAAATTTTTGCACTAATACTGTTGGCAAAATGACCCATTACACCCGCTCTGGAAAGTTGCTTTGGTACGCCCTTGGGTAAACCTCAAGTAGCGATGGTGCATGAGTGCTTGTTAGCATTGGTTGCCATAAAGTTGTTGAGGGAGTGAGCGACTGAGGATATGTCGTATCATGTGAGGATGTAACGTGATGCAACCAGAAATCCCTATAAAATACTACGGAAGCCCAAAAAAACCCGAACAACGGTTGGTAGGAGAGCCTGTGAAATTGTGAAGTACCCCCCCCCCCTCCTCCTCCTCCTCCTCCAGGAAGTTCCTCAGGTCCGGGACTTACGCCTTTTGGCTGCCAATCCACCTCTGAGCAGGTAGTGGGGGAGACTGCAAAAAAAGGGACACCACATCGTAGGACACAAGCCGGTGTGATGTAGTGATTTCTATCGCCACGATGGATTGGAGGAGGTGTGTGGTATTCTTGACCGTGTGTGTACACAGTATGTATTTTCCCAATCTTTCCTTAAGAAACCAGTCTACTGGTTTGATGGGATTGATGGGAGCTTGTTTGGTGGAAGTGATTAAGCTGAGCGGCATACCGGTTTATGGGACTTAACTTGTGCGAAGATAGAGGGGAGATGACGCACATTTCTTCGGAGTCAGCTTCCTTTTTTCCAGATTTTAAAGTTTGGCATAAAATCTTGATTTGTACCATATTGCAACTCTATGCTAAACAAGACTTGGTGCAAGCTTTTGAAACTGGAAAAACGGAAGCTTATTTCTGAAGACGATAGAAAGAAGCTGACTCCGAAGGAAAGTGCGTGTCTCCCCTGTGTCTTCGTAAAAGTGAAATCTCATAAACCTGGTATGCCCCTCGGGTTAATCACTTCCGCCAAGAATACTCCTGACCTAGGTGGCCTTTATTAAACTGATGAAATAATTGTCAGATGTCTGCATGTAAATATGCGTTCAATGTGAGGACCGAAAGGGTTAAAATGGAAGTATGCAGGTTAATTAGCATAATTAGGGGATAAGTGCCCCTTAACAAGTGAAACCTCTTTACGTTAGTCTTGGTGTCTTGGAAAATAAAACTTTTTATCAGGGGAAACATTATATTGCTTCACAGGTTTCAAGAAATCCATTGTGATAAGCAAGTTATTATTGTAATTGCGTTAGTGTTGTAATAAAGTTTTTAACCGTACCATTTCGTACACAGGATGTACTATAACTTATAATATTTTAGTAAACTTATAACACCTGCTTAACCATAAAGGATAAATATAATTTTCTTGCAGTTATACTGGATCGGATCGGTTGTCAATATTTGCGCTGTCGGATCGGTATTGATAACTTTCGCAGAAATATCTATAACTCTGGAACCGTTTAAGGTTATTATACGGGGTTCGTGGCGTTTTGCTCAGGAAATCACTGAGTATCTTCCTACCTACGTTTTAACTGGAGGTTACCATTTAAGATTTTTTCATTTTAATAATAGAAGTGGCTATTTACAGGTACTGTACCTGCAAACGACTGGCTATTTACAGGTACTATACCTGTAAGTAAACGACTATTTACAGATACTGTACCGGTGAGCTATTGGATTTTCACAGGTACAGTACCTGCAAGCAACTGGCTATTAACAGGTACTGTGTTTACAAGCAACTGACTACCATAAAACTACTAAACTTGTGTCTTCCTCATTATTTACTAATGCTAGGCACATAAATAATAATTATGTCGATAATTGCAGTTTGATTTCACATTAAAGTACGATCTGCCTGAATATTCGAAGGTCGTCTAAGAAAACCCTGATAATTCCAGTAATATGTAAGTACAGCCTTACTCGAGGAAGCATCAAATTACATAGCCATACGACAAACCTTTCAAAAGCATCGACTTATCAGAGCTGACATTGTGAGCGTGGCATGTGATTTTTTAACGTGAAATATACAGTCAAGCTCGTGCGAAAGCCTGACAATAACTTGTTTCAAGCGATCAAAAACAATCACTATGACGACTCGACTAGTGTCGCAACCGGGGGGTGTGGGGGCTGGTGGAGTACCTGTGGGAAGAGCATAGGCGGCTGAATGACCGGCTATCAGGCTTGAAGGGGGAAGAGCGGTGGTACGGTCCCTCCACGGGCCTCCAGCAGAGAAGACTGACAGTCAAGCGAAACAGCCACACCTACGTCTGAACCGAGGTCCGTGTTCGGATCGATGGGCAAGGTAGGATTGGATGGTTTACAGGTTGAAAAGCCGTAGATTGTAGGAAGGAAAAGGCGAATGAGGAATAAGGACTTTATTGGTGGTAGTTAGGGGCTTGGCCTCTCTCTCTAGCTTGGCACGGCATAAATTCTCTCTCTAAATCTCACGCAGGATTTACTGGATAACAGTAGGTCAAGATCAAAGTTTAAATGATGGTAAAGTCCGGTAAACACACATCACTGTAGGAATACTTGATGGACAGGGAGTTCAAGCCATTAGGGACTTCGCATAGCTACCTTGTTTTCAGGAATTCTTTGCTGTCTTGCGATTAGGCCTGAACAATGGCGGCCATCAGAACTACACGTCATGTAAAGAGTGACGCTTCCTTTTCTCCAAGAAAAAGTGTCTCCAAAAAAATATCCGCGGAGGGATTTAGAGGGAGAACTTTGAGGCTAAGGAGACTGCCGGTACAATAGGGCGTGCATAGGTTTGGATGTACAAATGCTTACAAAAGAAGGAGTTCGTCCAACAAACAAGGATACAATCAGATGGAGATCAGGTCTAACAATGTCATGATATTCTTACATAATCACTTCGGCCGAAAGTTTAACATTGTTTAGCATCCAGGGCTGTACCTTTAAGTCAACAATACATGTGGGTACTTTGTTGGCGAGCGGGGCTCAATTAAATAATTAAGAGTGGTCAAGCTTAAGAAATGTTACACGTAAATCGTAAGGGGAAATTTAAGAGTGGGGAATCAAAGGACCAGTAGGGAATTTCCCACAAAGCCCCCCATTCCCCTTACAGTGGAATAAGGCAGTGACCACGTCATAAAATTTAATTAAACTTCGTTAGCCAGAGAGGAGGAATTTGTCTTGCTACATCTAAGAAGTTACAGAAAACGTTAATCTTCTTAACTCTAAAGTAGTAATAAAGTAGTATAAAGTTTAATTATTAAACCAAAGAGCATGCTTAAAAACAGCACATAATAGTGTAGTAAACTAAACTTAGCTCAACAGCAAATTTAAAGATACTCCTATGGTTAGGTTAACTAAACTCATTACGTATTCTAGCAAGTTTCCCAGGTTTTATTACAAAGGGGAATATTCTGGAGATAAACCCTTTAATCGAGCGGACGTACGACAAGCAGAGGCGGAAGCAGCATTTAAGGTATTTGTTTTTCGGTCTTTACGGGCAAGTTTAGCCGTCCGGTTACTGATGATGGGTCGATACCGCTGGCGTTTGGATTTTGTCGTAGAGTTAGATGAACCGGAAACTATAGTACCCGGGCGTGGGGCGTCAGAAGGCCGGACGATTATCTGCGAGAGGCTTGCACCACGAGAAGTGTGTACAGGGCTGACGATGGGAGTGGAGTGAGTTAGTACATTCGTCCGATTTTCCTCTAGTGGCAAGCTTTCGTGCACATCGTGTATATGGCTATCTTCGCGAATACTTTCAATCCCGGACAAGGTATCGGCGGTAGACAAAGGCGGAACGGTAGAAGTGGATGACGAAGGGATCCCTGGTCGTGACGTCGATTCATCATTAGACGAATCGCGCATAGAGAGAGAAGTTAATATGGGAGTCTGGTACAAAGGTCCCTTGCTGCTGCCACTTTGTGGTCGTGCGCCAGGAAGGGCAAGTAGATTTGCCTGTTGAAAATAAGTGTAGGCGTTTACATCTTCTACAAAGGTAGTATCGGTAGTAAATGCCGAAGCGCCCGTGTATGGGTCGTAAACTTTATGTACACGCCGATCTTCCTGGAAACCGAGATAAACTCGTGGGACGCCTGTCGGACCCAGTTTCGTAGAGCGGTTACAGGGATGTAAGAAAACGTAACACAAGCATCCAAATCGCTTTAAGGAAATGGAACTTGGCACTTGTCCTGTCCAAGCCTACAGTGGTGTGACATAGTTTGGGAGGGCTTTAGTACATAACCTATTACGAATCACAGTGGCTTGTAAGCACGCGTCTGCCCAAAAACATTGTGGTAATCCAGCATCCTGAAGAAGGGCTCTAGCAACAGTCTTCAAGTATAAATTCGCTCGCTCATTTATTGAGTTCTGCTGTGGGGTGTAGGGTGTAGTGACTGCATGGAGGGTGCCCTGCTCCCTGAGGAAAGTTTACAGTCGCTCGGACTGGTACATAAGCGCACCATCCGTAACAAGTTTACCAAGAGTAAGTCTGGTCTAAGTCTGGCGCCTTTTAATCTCATTCATCAAGGTATCACAGACGTCCGCTTTACTAGGTAAAGGATGTGTGAAAAATCGCCTAGTTCCTATGTCTACAATTACCAGAAGGAGACGTGAGCCGTCTATGGCGGGGTCCGAATTTATAAGGCACTTGTCTGCAGACCAGGTTTTCATGAGTGGGGTTGGTGTCCTATGCAGTATGGGGGAATGGCTTCCTCGCTTGGCCTTCGACATTATGCAAATATGACAAGGGGCATTGAATTTACCAGTGAGGGTCGGTGTTTGTAGGGTACCAGCCTTTATCATAGATTGTATGCGCTCTATTGAGGTATGTCCCATACGGCGGTGGAAGAGATTAATATCTACACGAACGTTTGAAGAGTAAAGAGCGTAATAAGGTAGTACTGCGGGTACACACATAGAGATAAGAGAGTATGGCAAGGATGTAAGCGACCCCTGAACAAATTGAGTACTTGTATCAGATTGCGATGGTACAGAAGTGTGGGAACTAGCAACTAAGGAAACCAAGGGGGAAAAAGTACCAATAAAGCATGAGCGAACAGAGTGGGTGTAAGCACAGTCTAACAAGCGAGAATGTTTTGAGAGATCGCAGAACAAGTTACGCTTATTGGTGTGGGAATCTGAGAATAAGGAACAATTTGTGCAACCTCTGGCTCACTAGAGACGGAAGGAATATAAGACGGTCCGGAGTGGCCATAGATAATACCTGTAACTCCGCGTGCATGCGCCAAATGGGTTACTCTCAAAACACTTTCACCATAAACGTCATAGGACTCATCTATCAACAACTTAATAGAAAATAAGTGATTTTCCCGTGGACCAAACATGACTAGGTCTCTAGGCCTATTGCGTCTATTTACATAAACACCATTCGCTCGTAAATTTGTGTTCAGCCCCGAATTGAGCAACCGTGATGCTGAGAGCAAATTTTTAGCAGCAGCAGGGATTTCAACAACGTTTTTCAATACAACCCAACGTTTAAGTGGTCGGCCTCTTTGGTTATAGCCTTTGACCTGTAGGTCACCCACCAAAACGCCAGTTGCTGTTGCACCATTTGCAGCCAAAGCAACGCTTACTCTTGGGCATTTAGACCTATCTATTTTTTTGTACGAGTGCGTGACTATTATTAAGGATGCACCACTATCGTGGGCAAAGGTTTGGTCCACTTTAAGAGATCTTAAACTAGTTTCACTCTGTGGTGAACATGCATTGCATACATACGGTTTCTGGGTTTCTAGCGCTGAAATTTGCGTATCATTTTCTGTTGAAATGAGGGTTAATCCGTAAGCTGTGTGCTGTTGGCACGTTATCTGGGTTGGTGCATTGTTGGTTAAGTCCTGGAGATGTTCGTCTTTGCGTCGTTTGTACTAGGTTAGCCTGTGGAGGAGGCGGTTTCGCATTGCGTGAGTTCTGTTGCCTTGAAGGATTCGGTTGGTCTCTTGGTCGGTTCCTCGAGTCACTGGTCAAGCGGCTCGGACACTGTCCACTTAAATGGCCAAATCCGAAACAGGATCTGCACCTGGGTCCAGGGGGGTGGTCAGCAGGATCCACTCGGTCACAGTTCCTAAAATCGTGATCCTCACGGCAATAAATACACCTACGTGAACGACGCTGTCTTGAGAGCTGTTGTGATGCCGGTAGAGGTTTGCCCTTGTGAAGGGTGTCCTTCTTCCGGGGTGAGTTAGACACATAACGGCACTGTCCAGATCTGTTCAAGCTCTGATTGTAGTAGGTCTTGGTAGAAGTACGATCTGGGGAACCTTCGTGAGCTCCGTAACTTGCATGAGAACAGCCACGTCGATGCGTAGGAGGTCTGTAGAGACATGCCGCCCTTTCTGTATCTAATTGGCGAACAGTAGTCATTTTCCCTAGGATTCCATAGTTGATGCTATCCACCAATTCTACTTGTACTTGTGCCAAATCAAGCGGTCTTCCAGAGCGTAGGAGAGATTCTCTTGCAACAGCTAGACTAGGATGATTTACACCTCTAATTACCCAAGTAGCGGCTTGCTGTTCAGTGAGAGGATAACCAGTTAATATTATTTCCTCTATGATGGCGCGAGCTCTTCTAATATAGCTGCTAACGTCTTCTGATGGCTACATGGAAATATTCATGAGGTCTTGTAATCTGTGCATTTGATCGAAAGGATCTATACGTTGGAAATCGGCAGTGAGACGTTCCCAAACTAGACGTGCCCTGGCTACGTTGTAAAAAGCAATGGCAAGTTGCGGTGACAGGGTCCTCATAATCATGAGTTTACACTCTGCGTTTAACTGGTTCCACGCAGCTATCTCTTCTGGCGTGGCATGATTTGCATCCGGACAATCTTGTTCAAGCACAGTCGGTAGCCATTTCTTCTCTACTGCTAAACAAGAGAATATGGCCTTCCAATGTTTAAAGTTCTCATTTCCCTGCAAAATCGGGATTCCTTTATAATAGGAACCTTGTTGGTGGTAGTGATTACGGGTTCTGTCTTGAATCGCTGGACCCCAAGCTTGCATGATGAAACAATGCGTTTGACTCTGTGCTTTGTGCTACTAATGTCTTGCTAGCAATCCGTTGTTACCATTGCGATGCTTCCATTGCTGGGCTACCCAAGCTACCATTTACTTCGCTACCATTGCTGGGCTACCGCTTACCTTGCTACCATTTAATGTGGGAAGAGCATAGGCGGCTGAATGACTGGCTATCAGCCTTGAAGGGGGCAGAGCGGTGGTACGGTCCCTCCACGGGCCTCCAAGCAGAGAAGACTGACAGTCAAGCGAAACAGCCACACCTACGTCTGAACCGAGGTCCGTGTTCGGATCGATGGGCAAGGTAGGATTGGATGGTTTACAGGTTGAAAAGCCGTAGATTGTAGCAAGGAAAAGGCGAATGAAGAATAAGGACTTTATTGGTGGTAGTTAGGGGCTTGGCCTCTCTCTCTAGCTTGGCACGGCATAAATTCTCTCTCTAAATCTCACGCAGGATTTACTGGATAACAGTAGGTCAAGATCAAAGTTTAAATGATGGTAAAGTCCGGTAAACACACATCACTGTAGGAATACTTGATGGACAGGGAGTTCAAGCCATTAGGGACTTCGCATAGCTACCTTGTTTTCAGGAATTCTTTGCTGTCTTGCGATTAGGCCTGAACAATGGCGGCCATCAGAACTACACGTCATGTAAAGAGTGACGCTTCCTTTTCTCCAAGAAAAAGTGTCTCCAAAAAAAATATCCGCGGAGGGATTTAGAGGGAGAACTTTGAGGCTAAGGAGACTGCCGGTACAATAGGGCGTGCATAGGTTTGGATGTACAAATGCTTACAAAAAAAGGAGTTCGTCCAACAAACAAGGATACAATCAGATGGAGATCAGGTCTAACAAGGTCATGATATTCTTACATAATCACTTCGGCCGAAAGTTTAACATTGTTTAGCATCCAGGGCTGTACCTTTAAGTCAACAATACATGTGGGTACTTTGTTGGCGAGCGGGGCTCAATTAAATAATTAAGAGTGGTCAAGCTTAAGAAATGTTACACGTAAATCGTAAGGGGAAATTTAAGAGTGGGGAATCAAAGGACCAGTAGGGAATTTCCCACAGTACCCCCATCTCCAGATCCGATAAAATTAGGACTAAAATTTTTTAAAAGTAGACAAAGCGTTTGTTGCAAGTAAAAAAAAATTGTGAAACTTGGTTTCATAACTTTACAAAGGTACTAAAATTGCTGGAAATGAATTATTTTTTGGGAAGCCCTCCTTCTAGACAGACCCCTAGCTGAATTGTGGGTCCTCATTTTCAATTTTTTATTTATTTTGCTCCCACCCCCTGCCAACAAATTTTGCAATAACTAACACGCTCATCTGCATACATTACATTTACATGATTTTTCATTTCCATGCGTATCTCATAAACCAGGTCCGACAACATGTTCATTCATGAAACCCAAATGAATCCGATTAATTGCAATCTAGCCAAAAGACGAAAAATCGTGCATACACACATTACATTTAAATAGTTTCTTTCTACTGTGTGAATTTCGTAACTGATCAGACATGGTGGTTATTCATCAAATCCATATAAGCCTAGGCTAGATGTGAATGAAAACAGCACTTTATTGCTAATTTTTTTTTTACGAAATTGCCTCGGTGCCATCTGTTGTCGTTTATATCGTTAAATCCTGCAGCAAGCGAAGGAACGCACAAACCATGATGAAACAAATATTATCAACAAAGTAAACATTAGCTAAGCCTAAATAAATTAATCTAAGAAAATATGGTAAGTTTTCAAGCGCCAGTGAACAATCTGTAACAGTTAACGATATAATTGATAACAGATGGCGCCACTGTAAAGTCGTATAATTTTTCCATTCGTATAAATGTGACTAATAAATCCGCTTTTGCAACGTTTAAAATATCGCTCACATCTTGGCCACGAATCGTTGAGTCTGTAACTCAAGCGCCTTCCCGCAAAATTTACACTTATAAGGCGTTTAGTCGAAGATTGTACACTTACACTGTTCTGAAATTACACGTTAAACGTGGCTTTAAAGCACATCTAATGACCAAAAACCATGAACAAACAAATTTATCAAAAACGTAAACGTTGGCTAAGCCTGCGTAAATTAATCTGAGAGAATCCAATACGTTCTCAATCACCAGTGAACAATGCTAAAAGTTAATGACATAAAATGACAACCGATGGCGCCACAGTATTGTGCGATGTTTGCTTCGCCTTCATGAAACGCAACGTTTTATGCTCGAAACGATAGCTTAACGTCCACGTTTTCAGGTAAAAATCTGGCCCAGATTCTTTAAATTTGGCGTGGTTAACATCAATTGTGATTACAGATTTGGTTATCTTGGCCACCAGTGAGTCTGTAACTCAAAAGCCTTCCCGCAAAATTTGCATTTGAAAGGCGTTTTGTCGAAGCACAGCTCTGGAATTACGCGTAAGATGTGACTTTAACGCACATCTGCGGACTTTAGTAACGACAATGATTAGTTACTAAATGAAAACCTTCATTGTAGTCTTTCCTTATTTTCGTAATGGTTTTCCGGGAAGATCAAACTACGATTCAGACAGCAAGGCAGCCGGCTGCTTTCGTGCTACTGAAGTATGTTGGCTTTGGAGCATTCACTTTTTAAGCACTACCTGTGAATAGCCAGTAGCTTACCGGTACAATACCTGTAAATAGTCAATTACTTACAGCAAGGGTAAGTATAGTACCTGTAAATAGCCAGTTGTTTGCAGGTACTGTACCTGTAAATAGCCACTTCCTTTAATAATTATTGAACTTTTGCAGAAAACTACATCGTTTATGAAAAATTGGGGATACAATTTTGGAGGTCGGTATCGGTACCGGTATCAGCAAAATTGTTAAAACCGATATCGGCAAAATTGTTAAAACCGGTTCGGTATCGGATCGGTAAAGGTGGTATCGGTGCAGCTGTAGTATTTTTACTTCCTTGAATGACTTTTCGCTTAGTCTAATCCAACGACAAGTTAACAAAAAAGAGACAAAGGTGCATATTCGTTATAAATTGAATGTGCTTGGTATCAATTGTTTGATCTCCGGCATCACATTAGTACCCTAAACTCCAGCTTTGCTTCACTTTAGACTGTGCGGTCAACTCCAGTTGGCCTGTTGTCTGGTATAGTAAGGTAGCGTTTAGTGTGTCCACTTCAACTTTCGGTGATTGCTAATCAACAGAAACGTCGAGTAGCGGTCTGTTCACCATCATCAGAAGTCTTGAACAATGCTTGAGCAATCATCTTGATAATCTTGTAAGGACCACTGCTCGACCACTGCATTCACCGAAAATTCAAGTGGACTCTTTGTGTTCAGTTTTTTTTCTAGTAAAGTATGAATTTTTCGTTCAATGTGTTCCAAAAGCCACATTAAGCGTCGCTTGATGGTTTTTACCGTTCAGTGTCTTTGTATGACTTCAATGCAGGAACGTGAATTTGAATATAGTACCTAATTTAGTTTTTTCTTGATTTCTAGGATCGCTGCTTCAATCTACCTGACAATTTAGGGATTATACAAGTCCTTATTGAAAAAGCCAAGACTATCTCTCCTGTCTGGATTGTCATTGGTGTTACAGATAATTTGTTGTTGCCATATACAAACACTAAAGCTACATATTGTAATAACACATGGTCCGATTTTTTTGAACGTACAGGATTAAATCCCCAAGAGTTGTGGCCAGCCAATGCGGTAAGCCTTTTCTAGAATATATAATAATAATAAAGATAAGCAAAGTCAAATGTGTATTAAAGTTACATTCCTTCACACCTTATAACCTCTATGTGGAGTGCATTGCATTACAATGTCACTCCTGCTTGCATCTTCACGTGAGTACGTGATTCAGTATTGCAAAGTAATAAGAAAACATCAACGGCTGAAGTAAACACTCACCTGTCTATATAGATAGAAACTTCATAAGTTACTCATTGGAAGGAAACTACTTTTCAATCTTTCGTTTAGTCCATCGTTCATTTTCTAACTTCAGGAAAACACGTGATTTATTTCATTTTGCACTTTGTGCCTGTTTCAAGTGTTTTTAGGCATAATCTGACGTAGCTTGAGGACGATCAAGCTTTACCCTCACAAAGGAAATGGAGACGAAATGAGGGTCACAGGATAGTATAAACCCAAAAGGATACATCATGTACGAAAGTAAATCCAACATCTAAGTGTGCTAAACTGAAATATGCACGTGGAATATGCGACAAATCCTACCCATATTCAACAGAAAATGTAGATGCCACAGTTTAAAGTGGTATTTTTATCTTAAAAACGTTGAACGGTTTACTTTGAAAGACTTGAAACATCGTAAATAAATCACTTGGTTACGTACATTTTCAAAGGTGGAATATATAGCACAGTAGTGGCGCCAGCCAATTCCAGATAGGGAGGCAATGATTCCCCGACAGGGGGGCAAAGAAAACGAACATTTTTTGTTTATATTTGTACTACTTTAGCAGGGGCCTGCCAAAACCAGCTAGGGGTGTGGGGGGACCGCTGTAAGCTACAAGTCTTAAGCATTTTACACTATTTGAGGACCTATTTTGGGCTTTCCGAGACACGTTTGCACCACATTGTTAGGCAAATGTCGGATGTTTTTCGTAAACATTCTTTAGCATGAGAGATCGTAAAAACCTAATTGTGACCAAAATTCTGGTTTTTTTTACACATTTTATTTACAAATTAAATTAACTGATGAATTACATTTATTTTAAATATTATTAAATTAACGTTAACTAACACTGAATAATAATAATAATCGTTTGTTGTGAGCACAACTGGAATGCGAAGGGTCCTATTGGGCCACTAACACGCAGCTAATTTTAATAAAACCAACCAAGGGGTTGATGGCAGGAGGCAAAAGGGTCTAAAAACTAACAAGACCCGATAGGTCAACTGTTTTCAGTCTAAGTCGGAAAGTTGGAATGGATGGGGCTGAGATAACCTCTGGTGGCAGGCCATTCCAAGCATGCACCACGCGATTACTAAAAGAGAACTTTCGACAGTCCAATCTTGAATGGTTTACAACGAGCTTAAGATGGTGTCCCCGGGTCCTTTCGCATCCGCGAATAGTAAAAAACTGACCCCCATCGATATGGTAAAGATTGTGTAAAAGACCATAAGTCATTACTAGGTCAGCAATCAAGCGGCGCAGTTCGAGAGAGGGGAGATTCAAGGACTTTAAACGCTCAGGATACGATACGGTGAAAAGACCAGGCAACAGCTTAGTAAAACGCTGCTGGACCGACTCAATGAACTCGATGTCCCCAATAAGATGAGGTGACCGGACTGGTGAGGCATACTCCAAGACTGTTCGTACATATGTCTTAAAAGCCCTAACCAACATAGTAATGTCCTGTGAGCGGAAACATCTACGAATCAGAATAGCACGAATGCGAGCTGCTTTAACAATAGAGTTTATGTGAGTAGCTGATTTTAAATCATTCGAAAAGATGACACCAAGATCCTTAATGTTACATTCAGTTGTAAGCTTGGTTTGTCCAATGCTGTAAGAGAAGTGTTCATTTTTTTTCCCAAGTTGTAGGATTTTACACTTATTTCCAGCAATAGGCAGTTGCCAATTCTTAGACCAAACCTCAATACTTTTCGCAGCATCGCCAAGCGCTCTAGAAGCTGCATGGCATTGGTCATTCACCACCTTATACATGTTCACGTCGTCTGCAAATTTGGGGATAAAAATGCCTTCAGTATCACATTTCAGATCATTGATGTATATCAAAAACAGCAAAGGTCCCAGAACGGATCCCTGTGGAACCCCACTGGTTACGTTTACCGGCTGGGAGGTTGAGTTTCCAACACAAACCCGCTGGCTGCGACCCGATAGGAAAGATTTTATCCAATTTAAAGTATCGTCATCGAAACCACAATTGATCAACTTAACGAAGAGTTTGGAGTGAACTACGGAGTCAAAGGCTCTGGCAAAATCCATGTAAATGATATCAACTGGAAAGCCATTGTCAATTGCTCGTGTCCAGTTGTCCAAGCATTGTAAAAGCTGCAGTGTAGTGTTTCGACCAGGTATAAATCCAAATTGGTCATTAGCTAGGATGTTAAACCTCTTAAGGTGTTTCAACATGTGGTCACGAATAATTCGTTCAAAAATCTTGCATGGGACGCACGTAAGCGAGATGGGTTTATAGTTTCCGGGGTCAGCCGCATCCCCCTTTTTATACACTGAGACAATACGTGCAGTTTTCCACATGCTTGGTACTTTGTGGGTACGTATGGAAAGATTAAAGACCATTGTGAGTGGCAGAAAAAGTTTGTCCTTGAGCTCTTTATAGAGCGTAGCGGAGAACCCATCAGGGCTAGTTGCATTGCTTGTTTAAGGGATCCAAGCAACGCAAAAACTGTTCAAGGACGAAAATTTATGCTGTCACACGTTGGAACGGACCCAACATCTGGCAAATGTGGTATAATCACATTATTATGTAAGAAATTTTGTGCAAATGCATGGTTAAAAGCGTCAGCTTTCTCAAGGTCAGAGGTAAGCAAAGTAGAACCTACCAATAATGGTGGGACGGAATGCGTCGTTCTGATTTTGATCTGACGTGTTTATGAAGAGCAGACATAGCGCTATCTTTTAGAATCTTGCCCTCAAGCTCAATTTCGTTCGATTTAATTGCCTCAGAAACCTGCATTTTGCAAGCATAATATGCACCCCGAGCAGTGGCATCTCTGTTAATTTGATACGCATGCCTCAGTTTAAGTTTTCGACGTTGAAGTTTAGTGATAGACTTTGGGTAGCATCGCGTGGAGGGTCGCTTATTTATAACTCTATTAGCCTCGACTGTAGTACTAAGTATTTTATGAAATGCATTCCATATATCATCAACATTGTTGTAGTGTGCCAAAGAATTTTGCCAGTTGATTGTGCTCAGCAAGAAACGAAGATTTTCAAGATTTGTGTGCGACTTAGTTTTCAAGCCCTTGTGAGTCCTGCCACCACAATTTAGTTTAAATGACACCATTTGGTGGTCACTATCGCCAAGGCGATCGAGTACCTTTACGCAGTATGCCAAGTAATCGCAATCAACTAAAATTAAATCCAAAATGTTTTCCCCACGCGTAGGTTTCGCAACCAGTTGCCGCAAACCTAGTTCGGAGATGCAAGTAAAAAATATTTGATGAATTCTATCAGAGGTACAATGATTTCCCAGTTAACTGATGACATATTAAAATCTCCGACAATCAAATTGGGCTTACAACAACAAAAATTTGCGTTTAAAAAATCACAAATGCAGGTCACAAGTAGTTCGTCTTTGGCATTAGGGATGTAGCCCAGAATTATTCGAATTTCATCTGGACCAAGATCCAGGATAATTCCCTCAACATCAGGAGGTGGTGTCGGGGCATGAAAAATGAGATTGCAGCATAGCAGTATGACCATGCCTCCTCCTCTGCTTTCCCTGTCGTGTCGAACAACTATGTAATTGAGATTTCTGGTGAGCATCCTATCACTGACTGAACCAGTTAAGCAGCTCTCCGTGATGAAAACGAGATCATAGTTGCCGGCCTGAAGCACCGAATGGAACTCATCAAGTTTGTTTACCAAGCTACGAGCATTAACAAGGAGACATGAAAGGCCAACTGATGAGCAGACATGCAAAGATTGAACACACGCATCGGTAGAAACGCTATGTTGTAAACAGCGTGTCGTGGGCTGATCATTAACCAAATGTGTATGCCCATTTATTCAATGCAGTTTTCCTGGCTGGAAGTAGAATCAAAAGCACACAGAACTTTTAAGATTTCGAACTGAACAATCAATTTCCCCTTTGCGGTCAAATGCAGACCATCACGTGCAAAGTTTCGGATGTCATCCAGGAGAATACCGGCAGAGTTTACGAAAAGGGCATTTCTGTCAAGACAAAGATCTAGGATTAAACTGTTACAGGCCCCCCCCCCCCTGTGGCGCCACCAATAGCAATATCTATAGCAATATCTCGCACATTTTCGATGGTCCTTATTACGTGATGGTATACGCAGCACGACTCTCTTCATCAGGAACACTGCAAAGTTACGAGTGGATCAGGTGGAGTTTCTGAAGAGGTAACCATCAGTCGGGCGTAATGGCGGCCTGGCTTGTAGAAGTGGGCGGTTTGTAATTTTCCTGGGCACGTGGTGTGAAAATTCCAGGGCGTAATGGCGGAGGTGGATTCGGACTCGTGTGCATTGCTTATCCGGGAAGAGGTGTTGTCATAGGAAATGCTACGAGAACTGCGGAAAAATTACACTACGTGGAGAATTGCGCGTGATTAGGCCGGTCATGATGTACCCTGTTGTCCAAAATGGAAATTGGCAGCGCACCGTGTGGTTTGGCGTGGCCTTGCTGTGTACGTTGTTACGGGCCAGTTTGCGGTCGGGCTTGTAGTTGATGGGACAGTTCCGGCTGGTTTAAGCAAAGCAATATCTTTGCAAGTGTGTGTATTACGAAAACTGTGTGCGACGTTAAGGAATACGTCATTTATTCCCGCCAACACGGTGTGGCGAGCTGGCAATTTATTTGGCTATGAAGCAGTGTGGGAAGTAATTGGTGCGCCCGGGATTTTCGGAGTATTAATGGCAACAGTTTAGGCCTAATGGCGCGGCCGCTGCTTTGGGTGGTCTGGGCACAGGCTAGTTTGAAGTATATTGTGGAACCAGTATGATGGATGCCTGGGGCCCATGAGTGGTATGCGCTAGGATGCTCGGCAGGTGAAAATCCCCCTAGTTAGTGCATGTTCTTTAATCATCTCAACATGTAACACAGAGGAGAGAGAGCCATGAAGGAGAAATGTTAATTCTACCAGGGTAAGGTACTTACGACGAATCTATGTTACATAAAATTCCCTCCCATCTTCCTGCCGGGACTCTCCCCTGAGGCTGGTGAGGCATGACAAACGGAGAATGAGGAGGATAGAGGATATGACGTAGTAAATTTACATACACGGTGAGTCAAAAGTATCGACCCACTGGATCTGGTAGCCGCATGATTTGGTATAGCCATCAAGCAACCATCGATCGTTAGTCACCGCGGAGGGGGCTATGTTTTGAGATCATCCTAGAGTGCCCCCCCCCCTACCCCCCTTTAATAAATTTTCCACTTTCGGTTCCTTTAGGAATCGGGCATTGGTCCCAATTTGAGATACGTGCTGACAGTCAATTCATGGTGAATGCAGAAAACGGCATGTAAGTCGGTCCACAACAGCACGAGCTATGACCAAAACATATTATTACAAATGTTGACTTTATTGCATAAAATAATATCATGAGCAGTTGTGTGAATTGGTTGATTGCATGTAATAATTACAGTAGGGAATAGCAAACGTTACAAAATTGATAAGGGTACAGCTAGCACAGGTTTGTAGCACATGTAACGAACTGGTGTTCGACCTTGAACCGCTTGTCAAGGTTTGAACACACGTTTCAACAAATGTGCTGTCTGCCATACAAACATACTGTGTACGTCAGCTATTGAGTAGTATGGAAAAATACCGGCAAGCGGTGTTTACTGTGGCGTGAGTACGACATTGCAATTCAAAGTTTACACTTCACCACTAAAAAATGAACAATCACAAACTCTGTCCACTTGAAATGTCGGTGGAATTACGCAGCGTCCACCTTCTTCAGAAGTCCTGGCAAAAAACGAAGTACAAAACGAGGTTCACATTGCTTCAGGCAGTGTCAGAATGTGGATCAGAATTTGAATTTGCCGAATTTGCAATGCGGCAAATTCAAATTCTGATCCACATTCTGACACTGCCTGAAGCAATGTGAACCTCGTTTTGTACTTCGTTTTTTGCCAGGACTTCTGAAGAAGGTGGACGCTGCGTAATTCCACCGAAATTTCAAGTGGACAGAGTTTGTGATTGTTCATTTTTTAGTGGTGAAGTGTAAACTTTGAATTGCATTGAGTAGTATCTCCCTTCCCGGGAATCAGTGAGCAAGAAATAAGTCCTTTTGTAGACACTTAGTGGACTAAGTATTGAGATCAAGCAGGGTTGCACCCTCACTCTGCCACCCTTAAATAAAGTTTCTACTTCCGGTTACTTTAGGTCGAATGCCAGTGTGCTACAAACATTTGCACAATTATGTGCTAGCCGAACGCTTATCAATTTCATTACGTTTGCTATTCCCTACTGATATTATTACATGCAATCAACCAATTCACAGTACTGCTCATGATATTATTTTACGCAATAAAGCCAACATTTGTACTAATTTGTTTTGGTCATAGCTCGTGCTGTTGCGGACCGATTTAGATGCTGTTTTCTGTAGTCACCATGAATTGACTGCCCGCACATATCTCAAATTGGGACCAATGCCCTATTCTTAAAGGAACCGAAAGTGGAAAATTTAATTGGGGGGGGGGGGGCAGGGTGGGAGGCACCTCTGGATGATCTCAAAACGTGGCCCCCTCCGTGGTGACCAATGATCGATAGTTGTTTGGTGGCTAAACCAAATCATGCGGCTGCCAGATCCGCTGGGTCGATACTTTTGACTCACCCTGTATATTACGATTTTTGAATGGTAATAGGACCATGAAGAAGCGCCGTAGGCAGGGAAGGGATCCCAACTTGTAACAGATTTGTCGTTCTCTACTCGAAGAACTATAATTCTCCTATAAGTACCTTACCCTTTTAGAATTAACATTTCTTTCGCTTTCTAAAATGTTGAAATTAAATCAGTTCAAAAAAATAACACTTTAAATTGCAAAATGTGCAAATTCTCAAAATTAGCATTTTATTTTGCTGGACATTTTAATTTTATTTTGCTTGAAAGAAGTGGCCTGAAAGGGGTGTGAGAAATTAATTTTCTTTTTCTATAACCTAATGGTTCGACTACATTTCAGGTTCCAGAAAGCAAATGCCTTATGAGAGCAAATTTATTTGGATGTTTAGGGGAGAACACAGGTATTGATGATGTTGCGTGGCTATGGCAGCAGAAGAAAGAAATAGATCAATCTGCAGTCCATAGGTAAATGCCATTTGTTATATGTTTAATTTTGCCTTGTTAAGTAAACAATAAATCTTGCAACAAATACCATATAGTAAGGCTGTACCGGTACCACTTTTTTTCCATCTGGTACCGATACCTATTCCAGTACCACAAAATTACAGGTACCGTTTCCGATACCAGTATCTCAAGAAAGATAACCACCGAAGTAGGGCTATTAAAAAAATGTTGGTTCTCTGGATTAATTTTTTTTTTTATTTACTAAACGTAAAAAATAAAAATACATAAAATGGCTCAAAAATTTATAGGAATTGTCTATTGTAGAAGTCGGTACAGTAGTGTAAAGCGTACAGAGAAAAATTCCATGATAGGTCATCAACTTAATATTTCCTGCTGCACTGGTAGCTGTAAAATTTATGGGTATCTGTCACAGTACCGATACCATGGTATCGCTGTGGTACTGGTATCGGAGCCTTACTGTTTACAGGGTGATGCAATAGTCTGGATAAGCCTACTGCTATTCCAAATCTAATAAAAGGAGTACCACGAATATGTACATACATAGTAATGCTAGTTTAAATGGTCTTGGCGTGTTCCTTCAGGGTCATCACGATATTATATTTTGAACTATGCGTTAAAGAGTAGTGGTGGAGTTATCTTTCAAACATGTTAGTTTTAATAGCTTCACTGCATGTCTTCAGTTTGTCCAGCAGAGAAGGCACTGTACCAAGCAAACGTATCGCAGCAGTTAGTGATACAGAAACAGATTTTGTTTCCTATCCACAAACGTGTGGTGCTTTTTCCACAAAATTCGAAAGTGGTTTCCTAAAGGATGCACACGTTTCAGTTACGCCTGTGTGGGGGAATTTGGAATGGTTTATTGCATGATATGTCATTGAACACTCATCTGGACAAATACTCCTACTCATCCAACGTGCTTGACACGACTGATAATAAAACGACAAAACAACTCAATAATTATTCTCATTGTTTTAACTAAACCAACATTGCCTGTGACTGAGGTTGGCGCTAATAACCAAGCTGTCGACGCGCCGTTAAGCCTCAATCCCCCCCCCAACATTGCCTAAAGCCTTCTGTCTTTCCCAACCCCTCCCCACTCAAGGAAACGTTTTCAATTTTCTCCCCTCCTCCCAAATCTAACAGAACGTATGCATGCTTCGGAAACCACTTTCCAATTTTGTGGATGCATGTGGCTGGGATACCTGAAGTTTCAGGATAGGAAAGAAAACCTCTTTCTGTATCCCGTACTGCTGATACTTTCGTTTGGTATGGCGCCTTCTCCGCTGGACACCCTGAAGACAAGTAGAAGCTATTAACACTAACCTGTCTGATATAACATCTACCCTAATGCTACGATTTTCATTGTTTTTTTGCTATGACATTGGCATAACGAATCTCCACACCTTTCCAATTTACACCACTATTCTACTACTCATAGTTCAAAATTTAATATTATGATGACCTTGAAGAAGCCTTCCAAGGTAATTTAAACTAGCATCACTACGTGTCCCCCAACCCATACATAGTATATGTACGTATCTTTTCATGCTTTTCTTCTTAGTAGATTTGGAATGGCAGTAGGCTTCTCCATACTTTTGCATCACCCTGTATAAACTTATTTCTTTTTGCTGGAAAAAGTCCAATACCTATCAATTTTTGCATTATTGTCCCAACGATGCTGCTAGATGCTTGAGACGCCGCCTCAGTGACCCACCTGTGCATGCACGTGCGCGGTTCTCCCTATAAGAATGGCGGCTGCGAGAGTCTTTGTCTCAAGCCGCCGTCCACGACGGCCGCTCGTTCTGCTGCTTCACCTGTTTTCGCCTGCCTTTCACCACCTGACTGGGGCTCCCTTCGAATGTCCTCTTCCTTGGTCCGACCTCTTGCCGTCATCGGAAACTTAATCACTGTGACTCCCTTCTTGTCCCCCATGTCCACCCCACCCCCCGAAAGAAACTTCCTCGGACTGGTCCCTGGATTACAATTGAAATGATGAACTCCGTGGAACTCCTCTCATCTCCCAAGGCTTCCACTCCCCGAAGGTCTTCTATTCGGTGGACTGACCGCGTTGTCGCCATTGGAACCGAAATCACCGTGACTTCATTCTCGTTGTCTCTCGAGACCGATCCACTCCCCGGCACTGTCTTTTGGGGTATTAGACGTTTGACTACCACAGGAACAAAGATCTCTTGTGTCACTTGTTCGCCCAAGGCTGTTTTACTCTGTGGTCGGACTTTCGTATCGGCACATTTGAAATTTTAAAGACTGACGGGAAATAATGGAAAGGAATGTCGCCTCGCCGTGAATAGGGGGGGATGGGGAATGTGAAAGCTTGATAACTATTATGCTAATGACTAGAATAAAACCTCTCATAAACCCCGGGCTGTGCTTAAAACAGCTTAAAATTCAACCTGGACATTTATTTAGTTTCGGAACATTTTATACATAAAAATTCCTCTCGGCTCAATTGATGTGACTGAAGCAGGCATAAATTTACGAGTAAAATGTACACTAAAATTGATAAAACTGTAGCTCATTACAATTTACAGAACTTGCCTGAATTATTCGACGGGTTACGGCTGTCACAGTGAAGACAATTTCACAACACAGATTCAATACATTTTGCACAAACTGGAAATGTCTGCCCTCACATGAGTCCTTCAGGGTTGTAAAAAGAGCCTCGGTCAGTCTTTCAACACCGCATGAGGAATTGGCAAACAAGAGCGTCCTCACGCCCGTCTTCTCAGCACAGTCCACAAGACCCGTCTCCCTCCGTGAACAGAGTACTCTGTCGCGTACACTACGTTACGGCCACGTCGTGCCGAACGGTTTACGACATCAGTCATGTGACGTAAAATACGATCCAGGTGAACATAGAATAAAACCGCAATTGGGAAACACAAATTACAATAAAACTTAAAATACCTTACAAATCATAACATGGATGAGTCAAATTAATGTACAAGTAAAAGGAAAGCATCTCGAGACGAATGAGTCGCCTCACCCCGAACATCCCAAGTGACGTCACGCATCGTGACAGAACCTCCCCCTCCCGGAAAAGGGGCGCTCCCACGCACCGGAAGTTGGAGTAATATCCCAGGAGAAAGAATTCTATCACCCTGAAGTCAAAGGTAAGTTTATGGAGGTCTGGTACCGCCATTTCCAGGAAAGAATCTAAGGTTCAAAATTACAGTCCAAAAATACACAAAATCATGTTGGGGGTGCGAATTCCTGAAGACAAGTAGGTAGACACCATCACACACAACACCCTTCAAAGCTAAAAGTTTCCAAAACCAAAACCAAGCTTTTCCAAAGACTTGTGAAAGGTGGGTAAACAAAACACCAAGTTAACCCTGTGCGAATTACTGATTCTTATTATCTGTAAAATACTGACGTCTAGTATGTGCTAAAATCGTTTCGATTTGCTTTTCCTACCCGAATTTTTTAAACCCCAAAACGTTTAAAAACCTTTGCAACACTTGCAATGCAATGAGGTTAGCCTTACTGCCACCTGGAGTGTAATAATCGCTGCTCCCAACAATACAGCTCCAGCCTCCGAACGTCACTTTCGTTTCGGGTACAGACAAGTGAGGTTGTGTTTGTCTGTGCTCTTTTTGTTTTTGAACGCTGGCAATTCGCCGATGTTTGTTCCCGAATAACAAAGGAATTTGGTGAATTCAGGTTTGGTTTTGGGCCGTCTTTTCATGGACAACGAGATTACCCTTTGTGCTTGGTTTTTACTGAAGACAAGGTAAGAAGTGTACGTTTCTAACCTGTGTGCGTGGGGCCGGGATCCTTCTGCTTATGCATTATTCCGTGAGCCTTGGTTAGGCCTATTTTCCTGTTTGCGTTAGGCCTAGTTGTTGCACGATCCCTTAGAACTAGTGCTGGGCGGTATCAGAAATTTTCGGTACGGTACGGTATCGGTATTCTGAAAAAAAATATTCAGTATCAGTATCCTCCTACCTGGGTTGTTGAAGCATGCCCTCATGCCAAACTGCTACTAAATGATACAGGGCATACCATGCTGTTTTCCGATGTCTGATTTCAACATCAGTGCACCTCTGCTGCTACTCCGCCACTTTGATTGGAATCGGTCTCGGAGATCGGGTTACAGTTTAATCGTGCTCGGAATAAACACTCTTAAAACGAAGCATAAAATCTAGGAATCGACTGAATCTACTTTTTACCAAATCCAGATAATTTACAAGATTATGGCTGAATCAGATCCGGATCCTAACCGAATCCCCCCCCCTGCCAAAACAAAACATTTGGATAGATTTTTTTTTACAGACTAACTGTTCACTCTACCTGAATGATTTAGTCAACTTTAAAGACTGAGTAAATATTTTGCAAATTGGTCATTA
>JAHWFP010024033.1:177466-189868 GCA_023313725.1 Lithobius niger
CTATAACTTCTGAATAGTTTATGCTATCAATTTGAATTTAGCTCCATTGGAAAGCTGGTGAAAAAAATGCTTCGAATGGTATATTGGCATGTCCAAATCGGCCAAAAATTGGCGAAGTTATTAAAAAATCAGCTAGACACTAAAAATGTACGGTATTTCGGTATTATGCAAATACCGATTACGGTTTCGGTATTCAAAAAATACCGATAACCGTGGTAAAAATACCGATAGAACGTTGTTGCTGTTGTAGTTCCTTGGAAATGCATCCCTCAATTAAGTTGCGGACATCTTTCTGCTTACTTTAATGTGAAAAGGTTTCTTTTTCATGTTTTGTTTTCCCGGTTTTACTGCATGCTGCTTGGTTTTGCATGTTGCTTGCGGCGGCGGTGGCGCCATCTACCGGCGCGGTGGGGAATTTTTCGCTCATCGCCAATCGCTCGTCGCTCTGCGGCGGCGGTAGCGCCCTCTACCGGCGCAGTGGGGAACGTCTCGCCCACCGCTTGTCGCCCATCGCCAAACGCTCGTCGATTTGCGTCGGCGGTGGCGCCATCTTCTGGTGCGGTGGGGTACTTCTGGGGATGCTGTGCTGGCCGCACGGAGCCGGCGCTGTGATAAACCCTGGCCGTTTTCGGCTGTTTTTAAGTGCATCTTGGTAATTAAAAATAACTGTACAAATTTTTAATGATCAATTCCTTTGATAAGGGCTGATCTGGTTTTCGTAGCAGCCTATTCTGGTATTGAATATTGTTTCCAATTCATGAATTTGTGTCAATTCCTTTTCAGTGGATTGATTTGGTGAATGTTTTTCTTTTTGTTAAATCCTTTGCATGCCATTGGCGCTTCACCTGGGTGCTTTCACCTTAGCATCGTTTGCTGTGTTTATGTTTGCATGGAGTGGTCGATGACAGTTCGTCAGTCTGGTGAGTTTTCTAAAGGATTAGGAAGTGCATTGGTTGTGTTGTGGAGTTGCAGATTGGCGTGGGAAGGAGGATTGGATGTGGAGTGAAATTGAGGCTGTCAGCACAGCAGCAGACGGTCGTGGCTAGATCGGAGCTGTCTCTGGGGGCATGGTGGCTAGTGGAAAGCAACCGAATCGCAATACAAGCCCCTCATCTCGTAGTGGTGAACCCGCAACGAACGAGATTTTGCCACTATTTTGTTTTCTCGCAAGGGGAAATAGACCCTCACTCGGGCCGTGGCAACCGCCGCGAGGTTCGAGTGGTGCTATTTGTCCGGCAGGCGATGACAATCGCCGTACCCGGGACAAGACAGTGACTCATCGTCAACAGGTGGTTGGCGATTGGCAGGTGTGTAAGGAGAACTGTCGGCACAGGGTCTGTGGCTGCACAGCAGTCGGTCAGGAGACCCGAGACTGTCTATGAGGGGCAGAGTTCTGCAGGTGGAACTGAGATGGCGAAGAGCAACTCTGAGGACAAAGTGAGCCCCTGGAAAATCTCGGATCGTTGATGGAGAGGGAAACCGAGATTCAGCCACTAATGTGTTTTCACAGGGAGGTGAAACAGACTCTCGTTCGGGGCCCCCAAACCCCGAGCGGTGCCGAGGCAGTGCCTCATCGCCAGCAGTGAGCTGGTAATTCGCCCGAGGGGCGTGTTGATTCGTTTGGCACAGCCCGTGGAAGGGCGCATTGCGTGGCATCAAATCGTTCATTGCCAGCGATTTGTTGCGATGGGCGATCGACGATTGATCAGGACAGGAAGGTTAGTCCGATGAGGCCGTGCCTAAGTTGTGAGGTCGTCGGGGTGCTCTTCGTGGGCATACTTCGCAAGTTTTTGTTCAGGAGGTTCGATGGCCTTTTTTTGAATTTGCGTCCCTGCTTCGTGGCGTTTTCGCTCTTCGCGCTCCGTTTCTGTTCAGCAGCATTTCGAGCCAGGCAATTCCCACCGCCCCGTCGGGCATCGGGGGGGGCGGGCTGGCCATGCCGATGTACGCGCGTGTGTGGATTCCTCCGTTTTCTGTGCGTGAAGTTGGCATTTTTGGTGTGCTGGTGAGAGCATGGTGGGCGTGCTTGTGGTTCAGTGGAAGGACAAGAAAGGTAATTCGACGATGTGAATGTTTTGAAGGTATTCTTTCGGGCATGGCCTGCTAGACCCCCCCTCCCCTTCCGGGGGCTTTCTGGAGTGTCGGGGAGCATAGTTTGCTCCTATCTGCTTGCTGCAAATTGGCGTCCAGACGACGCAGGGGACTTGTACACACAAGGTAGTTCTGGTGGCATGTTTGCGCTTCATACATCCGTGCGCCAGGTGGGGCGATCTTGGATTTTGCTCCACGTGGAGATGTGAACTGAATAACTTCTTACGGCGGTGAAGTCCGCCCTTTCACGCACGCGGTTTTAGGAATGGAGCCGATTTGGTTTGGTTTGGTTCTCGAAAGGATTGACTCCCAGTGCAATAAAGGGCTACAAGTCGGCCATCAACTACGTGCTGTCGTGTCTAGGCTTGAAGCAGCTGTTCCCAAAGTGGAATCTGCCTCTTGTGCTGTCATGTTTAGAGAAGGCCCCTATGAGCCGTTGTGCTCCGCGTCTGTTATTGCTTACCCTGAAGACACTCTTTTTGGTGGCATTGACGACGGCAGCTCGACAGAGTGAATTAGCGGCTTTAACGAGAGACAAGGGCAGCATTTGTTTTGCACAAGTTTGTTCTTCTGCCCGAATAGCTTTTCCATCTGAGTTCCGTGCAAAAAATCAACGGACGGATGCTCCGCCTAAGTTGTTGTTGATTAAAGCGTTGAAACCAATGGTGAGTCCAGAGGGGACGAAATGGACACAGTGCCCGGTCAGGGCCCTCCGGTACTATCTGGAAAGGACTAAGCCGCCTTGAGGAAAGTTTCCGTCCTGAGCTCCGTTGTTTCAACGGTGGGATCAGAAGACAGGGGATGTCCTGCCCCTACCGCTGTCGGCCATGAAGGTGAGAAGACGGATTTGCCAGGCCATCAGGCAGGCCTACGAACAGGGTCCAGAGCTTCAGGATCTGCTTGTGAAAGTATGTGCCCACGACTTAAGAGCATTGGCAACATCTTAGGCTTTTTGCTTGGGGACGCCCTTGGGCGAGGTGGTGGCAGCCAGCTCATGGGCAAACAAGGACGCTTTAATCCCCCACTACCTGCGTGATGTTGGTTCTCCTAGCGCGAGTGGGCTACACCGCCCCCATGTGGCAGCAGGAAGTGTGGTGAAGTTGTGAGGAGTGATGAAATTGTACACACTAGTGAAACGGTGACAAGACACAAGGCAGTGTTTGTGTTCGCCAGACCCACTGGAACTTTCCCTAAATGGGTTAGAGAATATAGAAGGTGGGAATTAGAGAGGGCACAAGTGTTGTCAGGAAGAAGAGCTTCAATGTGACGAAAGTGATGTGCTTTTTGAAAAATTTTGCATACTGGAAAGAAGCCGATCTAACACAAGGCAGTTTGTGCACGGAGACCTTGTACACAGTGGATACCAGGACTGCAGTCAATGCAACCAAGGGCAATACACCGTCGATTTACATCGCCGTTTTGCACATAATTGGTTCTCCGTGTGTTCGCGTTTCCACCTTGGTTCCGTGCAGAAAATCGGGACAGACGCTGCCCCAAACCGTGGTGATATTGGCGCAAAAGCCGTGGGTGCCTCCGAGGGAGACGGAATGGACAGTTCCCGGTAAGAGCCCTCCCTTCCTACTTGACAGCCTTCGTGGAGGGGGGGGGAATGCCAGAAGAGCCCCGTTGTTTCTGGCAGTGGAGCCAGATGACGGGGGTGTTCTTCCCCAACTGTTGTTCCCCTGTGAAGGTAGGCAGATGGGTATGTCAAGTCTTCAGCCATGCCTATGAGCAGGGTCCGGAGCATCTGGATCTGCCGGGGAAGGAACAAACCCATTAGGTGATGGCATCAACGGCGTCTGGAGCAATTGCGTCGGTGACGTTTTTGGATGAGGAAGTGGCTACCTGCTCATGGGCAAACAAGTCACGTTCGTCTCGCATTTTCGGCGCGGTGTTGCTTCGCAAGATGGGTGCGATGTGCGACGTCCCTACGTGGTAACGGAGAGCGTGGTTGTTTTGCTATTAGTGGAAGAAGTGTGCACACTGGTGAGAGGGCGACAAGGCCTAAGGCACTGTTCAGACGTTGCCATGCCCATGGGAATTTTTCCCTATTTCGAGAAGGTGGGAAAAAGATTAAAGGGAGCAATTGTGTTTTCGTCACGAAGAAGAACTTCAGTGTGACGATGGTGAAGTGCTCCGTTTGAACTCATTGCATTCTGGAGAGGTCCCGACCTAACACAAGGCAGTGTTTTGAGGATGGGCCACAAGGACTTTTCCAAGTGAAGGAGATGTGGAAGAATGCAACTTGTGCACAGTGGAATAAAAAGAGAGATCAGTGCAAGCCAAGTTGCCTGTAGTAGGGATGTGAGCAGTCTGGACCCAGGGCTCAACCCAGAGAACTGACGAGTGGGTGGGTGAGGTTCCTAGTTGTCAGAAATTTAAATGGTTGTATACAGAAAAGAGGGAGTTTTGCAATGCTTACAGGGGTTACAGGGTTCGTGCTGTCCCGCCATCCTATTGGACAAATTCAGCACATACTAGAGGTCAGTATTTTACAGATAGTAAGAAACGACAATTTTAACTTGATTAAAATTAGTTTTTACTATCCTAAAATACTTACCGCTAGTAGGACCCACCCGGCCTCCCCGCTTCGCAGAACCCTAATTGAGAAGGAAGGTGTCTGGGAAACGAAAGTGACGTTCGGAGGCTGGAGCTGTATTGTTGGGAGCAGCGATTATTGCACTCCAGGTGGCAGTAAGGTTAACCTCATTGCATTGCAAGTGTTGCAAAGGTTTTTAAACGTTATGGGGTTTAAAAAATTCGGGTAGGAAAAGCAAATCGAAACGATTTTAGCACATACTAGAGGTAAGTATTTTAGGATAGTAAAAACTAATTTTAATCAAGTTAAAATTGTCGTTTTCTGCAAAAGTTACATGTTATAACTGTTTCCCCGAAACCAGAAACTTAAATTATCTGTGATAGTTAAAAGTTTAACCTACATGACGAAAGATGCAACATAATTAAGAATACAAAGATCACGAAACACTTATTCTAAGCTTAAGAGTACATAAATATTTTCAAAAAACCACAACAAAATAAATACGAGAAGTTCTTAAGTGATGTAAGCCTTTAACTGAGAAATGTGATGGGTCCCTTGAAGATCTTTCCCATTCTTAGCATACCTTAGGCGATACGTAAATGGACTCAGCACCTTGCTAATTTCGAAAGGACCATCCCATCGTGGCGGGAGCTTGGAAGCGAAACTGTTCACTTTACTGCTTAGAAAGTGAGTTTTCTTAAGAACGATATCTCTTCAAAACTAACATCAACTCGGTTCTCATCAATACGAGCCTTGATCAGTAAAAACACCGTTATTCATCTTACTGTGAAACACTACAACGATTGAAAAATGTCACACGAGACTCACAAAAACGCACACTTTCACAACGAAGATAGTCCACTAACTGCAAATTTTCAACTACTAACTGTAGTCGTCATCAGGCACCTTAAAGGTAAGTTTGAACTCTGTTCACATTTCGTTTTTCAGTCCAATACACTGTTCGAATTCGAAACTGCCGCTGTCTGCTATATTCAGTCGATTGGTTCACCCTTGCCCACTGTATCACTCGGGCCGTTCTTTACATGCAATCTTCCATTCAACTTCGAGCTTCCCTCGAAAGTTTTTCCCAATCAGGTGTGTAACATTTGAAAACGATGGGCCTTGCACGTTTTCGTGCATCTTAATCGCAATGGATTCAAGGCATCTTAAATGGTTGTCCCATTTCGAGTTAGATTTAATCAGTGTCACCGATTTACCCCACTCAACATCATGCTGCCTTTCTGTGCAATGGACTGCAATGCCGTTATCGACAGCTTTATTTCTAACATTCCCCATATGTTGGCTAAGCCTCGTTCGTATTCCTTTTCTAGTCTCGCCAATGTGCAAGGCCCATCGTTTTCAAATGTTACACACCTGATTGGGAAAGACTTGCGAGGGAAGCTCGAAGTTGAATGGAAGATTGCGTGTGAAGAACGGCCCGAGTGATACAGTGGGCAAGGGTGAACCAATCGACTGAGTATAGCAGACAGCGGCAGTTTCGAATTCGAACAGTGTATTGGACTGAAAAACGAAATGTAAACAGAGTTCAAACTTACCTTTAAGGTGCCTGATGACTACAGTTAGTAGTTGAAAATTTGCAGTTAGTGGACTATCTTCGTTGTGAAAGTGTGCGTTTTTACGAGCCTTGATAGTTTCAGCTTGCTCGCGAAGATGTTCCTGAGCAAACTTGATTGCCTCACGAAGATTCTTCGAAAGTGTCACAGCCCAATCGGATGGGTTGTTCTTCTTAGTCGTTGTTGCCGGAAAAGTGATATCAGTGGGTAACAAAATTTCTCTTCCAAGAGTTAAATAGCTGGGTGAGAAGCCAGTAGCACTTGAAACTGTAGCACGGATTGACATTGCAATCATTGGTAAATTTAGATCCCACTTCTTATGATTACCAGACAGGCGCTTCTTCACCATGTCCTTAACGGTCCCAATTAAACGTTCTGCTCCGTTGCCCTGGGGACGGTAGAATGACAGAAAATGCTGCTTGATATGTAGGAGTTTACACGCTTCAGAAAGTATCTTCGATGAGAAATTTTTCCCATTTCGTGGAAGGCACACTAAATCTTGTGAACACTTCGTATACCAGTTTGTTAGCGATTGTCGGTGCAGTGCTGTTTGTCATCGGGAAAAGTTCTGGCCATTTCGAGATATTATCAATGACAATAAGCATAAAGCGATTCCCTCTCGAGCTAAGGAGATAAGGACCTGCGACATCGATCGAAATGCAGGAGCCGGGTGTCATGACATCATCCGCAATCTTGGTGAGACCCTTCTGCTGACCGAAGTCCCTCTTGTGATACTGGCACGTTTTGTATCGTTTGATATAATTGGCAACTTGTTTCGTCATCCCACGCCAGGTGTAGTTTCACTGCAGAATTTCTGCTGTTCTAGCCACTCCAACATGACCAGTGATGATGTCTTCATGTGTGGCAGCAATAATTCTGTCACGCTCTTCTTTTGGCACAAGGGTAACGAAGTGAGCATTCCCAAGTCTATCCATGAAATTCTTTCCAATGAGTCCTTCCTTTAAGATGGAGTTTAAAGCTGTTCTTCTTGCTCTTCTACCGTGTTTGTCATTTGGAAATGGATTGCCATTCTCTAAAAAACTCCTCACCAGTAAAAGTTCAGGATCACGAAGCTGAGCTTCCAAGTAGGATGATGTTATCATTACTGACGTTCGTTAATTCCACAGTGTTCACTGGTAAAGGATTCCTTGATAAGTAATCAGCGACATTGGTCTGTCTTCAGGGGCATACACAATTTTGAAGCGGAAACGCTGTAAACACAGCATCCATCTTGTTAAACGACCGGTAGCGTCCTTGGCGTTTTGTAACCACTGAAGAGACTGGTGATTGGAGATGACGACAAATTCTGGACCTTCAAGGTAATACTTAAAGTGTTCTATTGACCAAATAATGGCGAGACACTCAAGTTCTGGGATTGAATAAGAGACTTCGTGTTTACGCAAAGTTCTACTCGCATACTGGATAACCACAGGTTTACCATCACTCTCCTGCATGAGACAACAGCCAATCACAATTTTACTAGCATCACACCGAAGGGTGAAAGGCCTCTCAAAGTCTGGCTGAACGAGAATAGGGGCACTAGTCAAGTGTTGTTTGATTTTGCAGAAAGCAGCTTCACGCTTATTAGTCCAAATCCATGGTTCATTGTCTTTCAAAAGTTGGTAAAGGCAGCAACTCAAAGAGGCATACGATTCGATGTAACGACGAAACCAAGATGCAAGTCCTAAAAATTGATGACGCAGTTTTTTCTTCGTCTTGGGAGACTCAGCATTGGCATTCACTTCAATCTTGGCTGGATCAGGTCTCACTCCATCTTCAGAGAGCATGTAACCCAGCAGTCTAGTTGTTGGTTTACGAAGTTGAATCTTGTTTACGTTTAAAGTTAAGTTCGCTTGATCTAGACGAGACAGAATGAACTCCAACTTAGCTAGGTGACTAGTCCAGATGTCAGAGACGCAACCTACATCGTCCTGGTAGCCCCATAATCCCTCCGTAGGTGAAGGTGGATCTCTCAATAGAAGGTCAATTAAGCGTTGGAAGAATCTCGCAGCATTCCGAAGTCCAAAATGCATAGTCTTCGGTGAGAATTGTCCTCCCGGAACACAAAAAGCGGCAACTTTATTGGATTCTTCAGTTAATGGGATTTGATGGTATGCACTCTTTAAGTCAAAGGTGGTGATGTATTTTGACTTCCCAACAGTTGATATGATGTCATCAATAAGTGGAAGACTGTAACTGTCTTCCTTCGTTACAGAATTTAAGAAACGATAATCCTGTATAAGTCTAAAGGAACCATCACATTTCTCCTTAAGAAAGGCCGCTGATCAATGAGCAGTTTCGGGTTCAGTAATTAAACCATCATGTAACATTTTCTCAATAATCTCATTCATTACCTTTTTGCGCTTAGGATTGAGTGGGTAAGGTTTTGTTTTATGTAAGAAAGGCTTATCTAGTTCAGTGTGCATCTTAACCAAATTACAATGACCCAACCTAAAGACATTTCCTGTATTTCAAAAACAAGTTACGTACATCTGATTTCTCCTCATCTGTAAGATCAGCCTCAGAAAGAATCGTATCCCAAGGATACACATTATCAATGAAATTGACAGAATTAACCTTAGTTTCGGTATTAACAAATGGAAATCTCAAAAATTGTTGACCTTCCGTCCAATACCAAGAACGATCCTGAATATCCAGCACAATTCCCAATTTTTCAAACAAGTCACTGCCTAAAATGATATTATAGGGCAAAGTATTACAAATAATGCATGGGTGTTCAATACTTTTTCTTTTAATTTTTAGATTAGCCTTAAACCAACCCGTAGTCTTTGACTGAGAAAAATCTGTATTTACCAGGTTAATTAAAGTTTCGAATTCTTTCCTACTTCCCTTAATCCATTCTCATAATTTACATGTTATCAAGGTAAATGGAGAGCCACTATCCCAAATTCTACAACATTGGTGTTATCAATTTCCAAGTCAACAATGGGACGAATACCCGGTAACAATTCATGAATAAAGTTCACACTTATATCGGGAGCAAATGTACATTTTCCCAACTGTTGCTCCCCCAGGTTGGGTAAGACTAGTTTTTCGACTGAGAAAAACTCGATTTTCTAGCTCCACTCTGATTACTCCCAGACTGTTGGGGGTTAGGAGGAATAGGTTTGGAAGCAGTACACTGGTTAGCATAATGTCCTATCTCTTGACATCTCCAGCATCTTACGGTTCTTTTCTTAACTCAACCATGACCTTGATCAGAACTACCAGCTACCGTAAATCGCATATTAAACGCCCAATTAATGCTAACGCCCAGCCCCCTAAAATGCTTGAAAGTCAAAAATCGTGGTGTACTCTTGTTGACGCCCACCTCTTAAAAATTATCAATTTTCTGTGGTAAAATTAACTGAAATCTTCTTACGTTTTAACGAAAGCAACGTTCGTCCCCGTACATTTTGATTTTTCTGCAGCAAAATTAACTAAAAACTTAATACATTCAACAAAATCAACTTTTAATCCAACACAATTCACGGGAGCGTTTTTAATCACGGAAAAGTCGGCAATATTTAGGCCTAGCGTTCAATCAATTACTGCGTGATCTGGATTCACTCTAGGAAAACACAATGCCTTTATTCTTATTGATTCACAAATTTAGTTTATTAGATCGTCCACCTTTCAATATCTAACATAATTCAAAGTATAACCATTACCAACCTTTTAAACAGACAACGCGATTCACACCAGGAAGCACATTTTTGTTTACACAATTTTCTGGAAAGTCATAAAATTGACATTGTTTTCTGTTCTTCCCTTCGTCCTGCCCTCCTGGAGAGAGTAATCCAAGCCAGAAATTCCAAGGCAGGAAAAAGGGAAGAACAGAAAACAATGTCAATTTTACGACTTTCCGGAAAATGGTGTAAACAAAAATGTGCTTCCCGGTTGTGAATCGCGTTGTCCGTTTTATAGGTTGGTGATGGTTAGAAATTAGTTTTAACTTTGAATTATGTTAGATATTGAAAGGTGGACAATCTAATAAACTAAATTTGTGAATAAATGAGAATAAAGGCATTGTGTTTTGCTAGAGTGAATCCAGATCACGCACGCGAATGACTGCATTATCGATGACGTTTTTGTGATAAAAAACTCCCTCCCTGGGCAAGTTGGTTTAGAAAATAGACAATTCTTGTTTTTAATGCCCACCCCCCAATTTTAGGCAAATTAATTTTACAAGCCCATGGGCGTTTAATACGCGATTTACGGTACTTGGTTTTGAGTTTAAAGCTCTGATTGCGACTTATTTACATTACTTTGATTTGCTGTTTGATACTCACGACACATACGTGACGATTCATAATTAGCTTTGTCCATATGCCTTAGTATACAATCTGCATCAGCTTTTAAATGTTGAATAGAAGTATAAACCTTACTACAAATCATAGCTGTAATTCTTGGTACCATGTTACTTTTTGCAATTCTAATTAATTCCCTTTCTTCAATTCGTAATGCAAGTTGAGAATTCCAAGTTACAAGATCATGAATAAATTCTGATGGTAATTCATTGTGTTTCCTTCTCCTGTTATAAATACGGTCCTTAATTTCTTCTTGAAGAGAAGAACACATAAAATGATGAACAAATTGAGATTCAAATTTGTTCCAATCAACAGCATTACAGGTAAATTGTAGCCAGTCCAAAGCTTCTCTCGTCATATAGTTAAGGAACCCAGTTTGAGCTGAAGTCTTCATCAGAAATTCGCCTCCCCAACATGAGAGAACCTAATTTGTATAAAAATTCGGTAGGGGTTGGGCTCTCTTTTATACCGTCATATTATCGAAATGCTTACCTTTGGAAACTTGGAAGTTGATTGTCCCGCATTCGCCTGTTGGTTAGCGATAAGGTGGTTGTAGCGAGCTCTTGACATTGCCACTCTAGTTTGAGTCAGAACGACATCATCAAGTACATTACTTCCATTCCATGTCTGAGTATTATCTGACGAACTCATGATGAACATGCAACAAAATCAAGTTTCAAAATTAGAAATGACACTCTAGAATGCAATTAAAAACCACAAAGTGACTGGGTTACACAGTTGGTAAGAAAGAGGGCCGAAATATTAATAGCTAACAATTATCCTGATGGGGTTTTCCTAATGACGAGTCGATTTAAGGCGCTCACCAGGTTCGTTGCACACAAAAAAAAATTCTAATAGAAGGAGTAATACATGGAACTAGTTTCCAAAAAGTATTTCCAACTCTTTCACCACAATCAAAGTTACTTAAATAAAATACACCAAATTTCGTACATTTACAACCAGGTAACATGCAAAACACGGAAAAGAATTACAAGTGGAGGGGGAAAAAAACGGTTACGTACCACAAATAATGTGTGGGGCAGAGGGGGAATACCATTAAAACAAGAATTGCAATCTGTGGAGGGGGGGGGGGTTCAGGAATGGTTTATATTAGTTGAATTTAAGTTAGGGTTGAATCTAGACTGGAAAAGGTGAAAAACTAGACTGGGAAAAAACTATTAAATATGGGAAATGGTGAGCGGGGGGAGGGGGGGGGGCTGCAGTAATACGAGACAGTACTGCAGAGGGGGGAGATCAGGATTGTTTTAATATTAACGAATTTTAAGTTAGGGTTGAATAGGACAGGAAAAAACTACGGATTTAAACTGGGAAAGGAAGAAAAAAAGGAAGTCACAAGTAATTACACAATCCACAAATTAATTAATCCTAAAAAAAAACACACTTTTCCAGTTCAAATAACACAATTTAAAAGAACTGAATTTAAATCCCGGCGAACGTAAATTTCCAGGGCAGCTCAAAAAAAAATGACAAGTTCGTTATAACGAGGTTGCGTAATTCTTCCATAATTCCATACTCTCTAAAGCATTGCTAGGCACAAACCTAATAAAATTCTTATCAGAAGCGTACATATGATTCCTGAGACTCTACTGCTTGCAAGGAGCCACATAAGGAAAATTAGGAGTTAATTTCGGAACATGAACACACTTACACATCTGTTGCCTTCGTACAAGTAAAATAAACCAAAACCACCTTTGTGATAAAACAATCAGTACAGATTCTCCTAAAGATTCCGGGCTTCGAACAATAAAAAAACCGAAAAATTCACATACGCAATTATATAATTTAAAACGGTGAGTACGTACTTCACTAATAAAATAATGACCAGGTTTCTCAAACGTGATTACAATATCCGGGTTTCCAACCCACA
>JAHWFP010024034.1:0-10212 GCA_023313725.1 Lithobius niger
GGTTGAATAGTTGCAGTCCGCACTCCAGCGAAAATAAAACTGAGGTTGAATAGATGCAGTCCGCACTCCAGCGAAAATAAAACTGAGGTTGAATAGATGCAGTCCGCTACTCCAGCGAAAATAAAACTGGGGTTGAATAGATGTAGTCCGCACTTCAACAAAAATAAAACTGAGGTTGAATAGATGCAGTCCGCACTCCAGCGAAAATAAAACTGAGGTTGAACAGTTGCACTCCGCACTCCAGCGAGAAGTGGAAAACTACAAGGAACACGTGGAAAATGGCTGAGAACTTGGAATCGTTTACGACTTATCCTTCCTCCCACACGTAGTGAAGGATGTTGCCCATCGCCGTTGCCCACCAAGAAGAACGAAGAAGAAGGGAACTGAGAGGGGTAAGGTGACATGACACACCATCCAAAAAGCACATACCGTCCTCAGACATGTTACCAGCTAGTGTCGGACAATTGCATTTACCAAAACTAAACAGCCAAGCTTGGAACTGAACTTGAATTGTTGTCTCTACGACAATGATTTCAGTGACTGCTTTAAATCGGTCAGGGTGACCGAATGGTCTCGGACACCAGAGGACCCAAGTTCCATCCCGGTCTCAACCCACCTTTCGTATTCATTCGGGGAGGGAAGGACCACCGTAAATGCGGTCGCGCTCTGTCAATTGCGACATATAAAAGATCCTGGTTATTTCCTAGCAAAACTATCCTTTTCAATCCCGGGACAATCTTATATATTGCAAAGGACGTGAATTCGGCTATTTAACATTGCGGCGTTCGTCTTCTCACGTCGTACGTAAGCCAAAAGGTTGTAAACATTTATAATCTAATTGTGCCCAAGGAGCGAATTTTCGGTGAATTCACTGTGCATTGTGATCCTGCCATGCACCTAACACAGCTACTTGTCCACCAACAATTAGTTCGTTATGGTCAATAACAGAAAGACTTTACACAGAAAATAATGGATTTTTCTGTATAACTTCATTCTCATTTTGACCTTAATATACTAATTGTTGGTAGAAAAGTAGTTGTGTTTGTTAGTGCCTGAAGAAGATGACAGTATCACACACATACAACTGTACTGTGAATTCACTGAAAATTCGCTCCCGTGTGCAACATTAGATTTGAATGCTTACAATCTTTTGGTTTGCATATGACGTGAGAAGAAGGTTGTAAGTATGTTAAAAAAAAACTAAGTATTCCTAATTCGGAATTTTCAAGACTATTAAGGGAGTGCACTCCTTTCATTCTACTAATCGAGTACGTATTTCTTTTTTTTTCCTAAAATCGGTCTGAAGATCGATTTCCGCCGCGTTTTCTGTCAACTCTGGGATCATTTGTTGTCCGTATTTCTTCTTTGTTGTAATTTATTTCAACAACTTTAACAACTTGAAAAGAAAATAAACAAATAAAACACTTCTGTCCTGCAAACTACGCAATCGCACACGTTCTGTTTGGCTGCTGTGGTGCCAAATGGTCTGCTCGGAATCTGTTACGCACCTGTTGGTAGCTACAATTTCGACCATAACCTCGTTATTGCTCAGCTCGTGCGTAACAGGCGAAACCTTAAACGCTGGAGGTGAAATAACCTTGCGTCATGAGTGGTATTCCGTGGTATTTATTTAGGTATAGGCTAGTATCGCACGGCCAAGCAAACTTTTCGTTTAGTGTGTGAATTCACGTAAAACTTTTAATTTGATTAATCAAATACAGATGCAAGCCTATTCCCGTTGGCTTTTGGACTTAATTGTCAGCTGCCTGAGCGGGATTTAAACCATCGATCTTTGAGACCATAGGTCGAAGCTCAAAGGCCGGGTCAGTATGGCTTAGCGGTCATCCCAAAGGTGAAGACCCTCGACTCGATAGTCAATTACTCAATTCCTGCTGAAGCAGTCCTTGACATTCCAAAAGCAACAGAAGCAGTCCAAAAGGCAACATAAAGAGGTTTTCATCACATATATTTCGAGTCGATTTGGCTATCCGCCCTGTTTAAACACGGTATTATTTTTGTCTTTTCATTATTTTTGGAATTCTCTTATGCTGCAATTTATATATCTCTTCTTGCTATCAAACTTCTTTTTCTTAGGTCTAATGTGTTCATCATTCCTGTTTTTTTTGTGCTTTTTTTTTGTTCATATCTTTATCTACTGTATTATACAGTTAATCGCCATCTCACGTTGGCGTGTTAATTATCAGCTCATAGAAACAACAGCAGCACATTTCAGAAGTTCAGAATCAGAACTTGAAGCGTCATCGGTTATGTGTATATATGATGAGCAGTGCTCACCGAAATCAAAGCCACCTGAGAGATATCTCTCAAGCTGCTCTTCGGCAATCCGGGTAAAAGGTGTTCTGCGACAAAAGTGGATAAAAAGTTTTAAAAAAAAACGCTAGTCGGTGCACACACGTACAAATAAAATGCGACGTTTCGAGTCGGATACGACTCTTTCTCAAGCCATACTTAGCACTAGGCTAAAATTCGAAACATGTTAAAAACACTGGGCGAACCCCAAAAGACCAATAAAAGCATAAAGTTTTAAAAGCTAAAAATGAACATAAGCCAGGGTGTAACCTACCAATAGGTTGCCCAGACATTACTACCTGAAAATGTTGGTCGTAACTGCTGGTGGAGGTGACTGCTGGGGTTTATAATGCAAAGTTCCCTGGCCGGAAAAATTTTTTAATTCCGAGTTTGTGCATGATTGGAATATATTCGGATAATTGTTACAAATTATTCGAATATATTCCAATCTTGCACAAACTTTGAATTAAAAATTTTACCCGTCAGTGGACTTTGTTTTATAGACAGTCACCTCCGTCAGCACTAACTATCTGCATTAGCAGGAAATAATGTCTGGGCTCCCTGTTGCCAGGTTTCACCCTGGCTTAGGTTTTTCGTTGTGGTTTTTGGGTTTGCCCAGTGTTTTTTTTTTTATACATGTTTTGACTTTTAGCCTAGTGTTAAGTATGGCTTGAGAAAGCGTCGTATTCGAAACTCGAAACGTCGCATTTTTAATTGTATGCTTGTGCTCCTATTGCCTTTTTTTTTTTTACTTTTTCACCACTGTTTTGGTGCTTTTTTTCCTCACTCACACTGCGGCAATCCAATAAGATTTTCAGCAAGGGAACACGAGCGTTGTCTTTAGGCGGATTAACAACAAGTCCTTCCTTAATATGCTAAGGGTTTGCCTGATATCATTCCTTGATAAGAATCATGACTAATCCAATACTCCAGTGATAAAAACCAAGCCTTACCTGGACTTAGCTACCGGATTACAAACACAGGAACAATCTTAGTCACTTATTTCTTCTTCTTACGATGCCGTGTTTGGGTAAGTCAATACAGATCATACCTATTTCCCGATTGGTTTTTAGACTTTGACGTCAGTTTCCCCCACATGTAGCCAGCCTGACATTTAAGTCCAAAAATCAACGGATGTTGGTTTAGATTTTGTATTGATTTAATATTTAAACGGAGGTCGTTTGGCTTTCCGTCTTGAAGTACTGCTAGGGTGTCTGGTGTCCTCCCATTGCCTACCCGGAATTTTAAGGCCTACAACATTAATTCTGGTATAATTCAAGAATCGAATGAATTCAATGGCAAAAGCTGCTCCCTGACTGCGAAAAAGCACAGTTTCATTTTAATTTTCAGCACTGGTTTTTAGTGTCTTGAAGTGTTCACAAATTGCGTAAAAAACAATAAAAAAAACACGGAGGGACCAGCCCTTACCACCTTATCTGGTGGTGACCAAATTGGAAAGTCATATTGGAAACTTTCCAAAATGGCCACCATCAGGTAAGGTGGTAAGGGCTGATCCCTCCGTGTTTTCTTTTAATGTTGTTTAATCTATTTGTGAACAATGCACCAAAAAAAAAACAGTGCTAAAAATTAAAATGAAACTGCTTTGTGCTGTCGTGAGTTTTTGTCCATTCAAGGAGAAACACTTGTCATTGCCTCACCCACTCACCAAGTCAAATATCCGTTTGAAACGAATTCGCACGAAATGTTAAAAATGAAATGTGTAACGCCAATCAGCAAAAAGAAAAACAAAAATAAGGAAAATAAAAATAAATAAAACCATAATTTTTTAATAATAATAATAATTTTATTACGTTACACAGGACGGAAAAGCCAATGGCTCAAGATGAGTTAAAAAAATACGGATGCAAACCTAGTTACATTGCCTTTTGGACATATGTCAGACTGCCTGAGCGGGGAATCGAGCCCACGACATTGGAAATCAAAGGCCGAGGTCCTACCACTGAGCCATACTGACACAACCCGCAAAAAAGGAAACGTTGATAGGGAGCATTTAACACGCACACATATACATGTAAACATACACTTTTTCCAATCGCCAATGGATGGACGCTTGATTGCGCGACACACACCAGTGAAACCCAAAGAACACACAAGAAAGCGTGAAAGTATGGCCGTGTCAGTATGGCTCAGCGATAGGACCTCGGCCTTTGATTTCAAAGGTCGTGGGTTCGATTCCCCGATCAGGCTGTCTGACATATAAGTCCAAAAGGCAATGTAAATTTAATTGTATTATCGATCAAGAAACGATCAGCAAGAAACACCAATGGCACTTGCTTTTGCTGATCTAAATACAATTTTAAACGTACACTCTAATTTTAAACAATAGTATTTCATTAAAGGACACTATTACGAGAATAATAATAGTATCCATGTAGCTCAATAATAGCTTAATCTAGTAAAAACTGAAAACACTTACAAGATATTAAATCAAAAATCATAACCACATCAAATCAAAAAAGAAAATTGGTAGGTATTATGTTTTATTCTTTCCAACAGGCAGTTTCGCAATTTCGTTTTAAGCAAAGTGTAATTGTTAAAAAAAAAGTAGGTTTCTTGGCAAAATATTGAAGTGAGTATGCAGATTATGACTGCTCTCTTTTAAGGAAATTCGCCTTGAGGGCGTGGTGGGGGGGGGAGGGGATAGGGGATTCCTATTTGCCTCTACAAAAGGGGATTTTTTCTTGATGAAAAGTTAAAGTGAAACAGTGCTCATCAGTCAACTGCACTATAGATATTAAACTTTTATAAAAATTCTAGCAGTTGTACCCAGTAACTTGGTATTTGGTTTGAAGGGTAATTTTATCTGTGTTCATTGAGATGGGGAAATTTTTCTTCTTGTAATACTCCCCCTTTCATCCAGTCCTCTCCCTCCCCTCTACCTTTTCTCCCTCTCTCTCCTTCTCCTCGTCATACCTATCCCTCTACTTCCCTTTCTCCCCTTTGCTACACGTAGTTGAATTTGGATGAGTAGTTTAATTAAATCCAGCCCCTCCCCTTCCCCAGTAGCTCACTCTTTTTTCAAAATTTGACACAAACCGAACCGGTTTCCAAACAACAACGAAAAACAAACACGAAAAACAACAACGAAAAAAAAATGTTCTTTATGGTTCAGTTAAAGGAACATAACTCTCTGTTGGCTTTCCTGCATGACTCAGTTTTGCGACGATAGTTCAAACGTATGGAAATGTTGCCAATACATTCATTTTCTTGTTTTTTCTTGCGTGCGAGGTGATTTGGCGACATTAACTCTACCCTGTATAAATGTTGCCAACTGCAATCTCATCGGGTCGCACGATATACCGGAAGGATTTATGTCCTTTTAAAGCGTAATCATATAAATAAAGAAATCACAAGGTAAAGGGTAAACGAAGCAGCAGTCTGCATTAAGGAGCACCCGGCTAGTAAACGGGAAGTCCTGGGTTCGAGTCCCAGTCGGGGCAGTTGTCTTTTCTATCTTGCTCAGACTAGTGTATTGTGTATCCTCACAAGGACAGTCTTTAATGCAGATTGCTTGCTTCGCGTAATCATACTCACAGATGCACTGGCCTCCTCTGCCTTCCCCCTCCCATCTCGTTAGTTATTATAGCATTAGAATGGCAAGAGTAGGGTTAATAGGCGAGCTGCCCAATACACGGACATTTCCCGACAGGCTTTGGCTTGAGCTGTCCGTACCGTGTGAGAAAAATAACCTGTCCGTCGTGCATGACGACAGTTAGGACTTGCCGCTAAGATGACCGCGCACAGCAAATTGTTAGTCGAGGCAACAATGTGCCAATTAAATCTTTTCGATCTCAAGAGAAGCACGCTGGCTCGTTTTTATTGTTCGTTGTTTACTTGTTGCGGTAGTCGGTCTTTTCAGGCTACGTCGGCCAGGAGTGATTAACACCAGATTCAAAACCCTTTGGCTCGTCTTTGTTTTGGCTTCGTATCACCTGAACCTTATCTTAAACATCAAACGAGTTCGTTTTTGTTTTCTAATAATGTAAGATTGAACAAAATGCATTCAACATTGCTGTAACATTGTGCGTAACAACTAAAGACGTGTTTTCGCTTCTGCGTATTTATTGTATAACTTCGCAATAGGTAACCTAGGTCTTTATTTAAAAAAAAGTTTCCAAATAATTTCATGAGATTTTAAATTCCTACAATCAACAAATCGGACGCAACATCCCCCCCCCCCTCCCTCGTTAATATCCGAACGGGTTCCCGGATCATCCTATCCCAACCCAGCTGACATGATCATTATCAAATTAGTTGGATGGTTGCGGGCGCGTGTTAAACCTATCAACAGGTTTTATATCATTTCATTTCGATTCAAGTTTCAAAAAAGTGAAACACCACAATGCGTAAACACATCTACTAATAAGATAATTACGCTCACTCGTTAACGCACCCAACTAAGAGCGTCGGTAGCCATTAATTCAACTGACTGGATAAAAAGCAGATTAGCCCGTATATTCTCACCATCTGAAGGCTTATCAGATTTTCGCTGAAGAAAGTGAGTGCGTGGTTGTTTTTGTTTTCGAAAAGAATTTTCTGGTCGAGAGTTCAAAGTAATAAGTTGAAGATTGTTTTTGGTGGCGTTCATTATAGTCACTAAAAAATGAATACCAAGCTTTTGAAAGGTCTTATTGCAAGAACAATATTATTAACGAAGTGAAGTCGACGTTACGTTTACTGGTTCGCAGTTTCAAATTACGTAAAGCTAAGTCGGTAGCAAACATTTACCTTTTTTTTTACGCAAACTTAAAGAAGGAAAATGGTATGAGTGCTTGCAATCAACGTCGTTGCTGCAGGGCGGGACGGGTGGGCAAAATTACTGGCCTGGACCAACATCATGGGAGAAACCAGCCCAGCCTGTTTATTTGTTACTGTAGGTATACTCCACAGTAGAGATAGAGTCTGTTACAGGTTTTGAACTTTGGTTAAACGCTTTTACACGTCAATTTGACACTATTGCACTTGGATTTAACACTTTTGAACTTCACTTTAACACTCTTGGCTTGGATTTAACACTTGCACTTAATTTAACACTTATGCAATTGAATGAAAGCATTGAAACAAACTCTTCGAATTATTTAATGTTTCACCGACAAAACCAAATTATGTAAGAACAAAATTCGAAATTATAAAAAAAAATACGAAACAAAATTACAAGATTATAAACTATTAGAGCCTACAAAATTACAAGGGGGAAAAAAAACAAAATTTAAATTTCTCCCAGCAGTGTACTTCCGTTCATTAAAAATTTAATATTATAACCAGCCACTCGTTACGCAAGGTCGTAACGAATGTAGCCTACCTACCCTAGGTGTCGTTAAGATATTTTAAAAGTGGAATTTTAATGGTTTACGTTAATGGGGAATTTTATTGAAGTTATCATTACGCACAGTAAATGCAAACTTTATTTTTTTTCGTTGATATTTTGTAGGCTCTAATATTTTATAATCGTGTAATTTTCTTTCGAATTTTTTTTGTAATTTCATAAATTTGTTTTTGCGTAATTTGGTTTAGTCATTTTTAAAAATACATTAAACAGTTCGAAAAGTTTGTTTCAACGCTTTTATTTCAAGTGCGTAAGTGTTACATTCAAGTAGGCTACAAGTGTTTATAATTTGAAGTGCATAATTTGAAATCCACTAACGTAAGTGTTAAGGACCCTAAGGTCGCTAACAGCCAGCCTCAATTAAAAAACAGAAGACAATCACAAATAATGATACAGATTGGCCAAGGGAAGGTGAGGGGATTAGGTATTGGGACACGAATGCCTTACCACCAAGGTTAGACCTGCCAGAGACTCTTACAGTCCTCGATGGCATCGCCAAACGTGTTGGACACAGGAAGTGGAGGGTCGCCCCAAGTAAAAATAAAAGCAGATGAACAAATGAGATGGTTTAAAAAGCATCGTTATGTAAAACAAATTATGGTTATGATAAGTAACCAAATTCAAAACCTGTATTACGAATTCTGAAACATATACAGTTGACCTGATCGTTTAATAACTGCCGGATTACTTTTAGCAAGAATTTATAGGTTTGGGGAGGAAAATTTGCAACTCTACAAAGTCTCTATTGAAACGTGTTACATTCATGTCCATTAGTTCCGTCCGAGTTTTCTGAGGGTGCCACGCGTTCCATCTGGTAATTTTTGCTCATTTTTCAGCCCAAATCTAATGCAAACTAAATTACAACTAAGCTAAACTAAATATTAATTAAATACAAGCTGGTTTCGTTTAGTTTAGTTTAATTTTAGGCTGAAAACTGAGTAGAACTTCCCACATAAAACTCATGGCGCCCTCTATAAACTCAGACGGAACTAATAGGAATTAATCTAAGACGTTTCAGAAGGGGTCTCGGTCACAAATTCTCCTCCCCAAAATCTATAAATTCTTGCTTTTAGAAAGTCTCGGAGTGTAAATTTGTTTCATTAACTTTTTTAACGGGGGCGATTGAGTCAGTGAGTCAGTTTGTTTTGGAATGCTTTGGGTGTAGCCGTGGAGAACGCAATCAAAATAGAGGCACGTGCTTTTTGTGGGTCAACAACTACAAAAAAAAATAGGCAGAGTAGTACCGTATATGGTTCGTGTTTCATCTGCTGAAATTTGCATTGATAATTATTAGGCTAACCCGTTCTGGAGCAGATACACCTACGCAGAGTGAAAGAGAAAACTGGTGCACGTCAAACGTATATAGAACATTGTACAGACGTGCACTGTTAAAAATTTCCGTATTTTCACCGTACAACGTCCGTAAATATTTACGGAACATGCCTGTAAACATATTTTACGGAATAAAGTACCGTAATTAGACTGATAATTACTGTTTAGCCTGACTTCAACTCATCTTTACTTATTTAATGCTCCGTAAATTTAACCGTTGCTCAAGATAACGGGACGTCCGTTAAATTACGTTCATTTTCCTGTTAGCAGTGTTACCATTGACTGTCACCGTAAAAAAACGGAAATATTTTTTACAGTGTGTGAATGGGTTCGTAAATTTGAGGTATTGCAGCTGAGTATAGATGTGAAGTCATGAAGTCAGATAAGTTGAAGTCGGAATTCCAGAGCTATATATGGCCGGATCGAAACAACGGAATGTTGGTGGGTCTTTTTGGTACACGTTTTGTGAAAGATTACCACACAAGGAATGAATCGTGTTTTTACAACCAAAAGTTGGTAAGGAAAGCCTCCACAAATACAATTTCTATCTTGCTTACCGAAATTAAACTTATTACTGGGCTGAAATCGTTCAAGAAACATTTGTTGAAGTGGTTACTAGTTCAAAGCCCTATGAGCTTAGTGTTACAATTTAGCATCATGAGTTCGCGCTGGCAACTTTTCTTATTTGATTACATTGTTTTTTAGTATTCATACAGATTTTTCCGTTTATCTTTATTATTAATTTGTTCTTAATCCTGCTTTGTTTGATTTTGGAAACTATGTTTTCCACTTGTAGCCACTGTTATTTTTATTCTTATTTTTTTTTTAAAGAAGCGGTCACGTTTTTTTATGTATGACTCTTACCCATAAGCGACCATCTGCTCATGTGGTGTGAGGGTCGTCTTTTGCCAAAGCTTTCCTTGTAAACTGTACCGTAATAAACTCAACTCAACTAACTCTGATGATTTGTTGACTTCTTAAAGTGCATGGTAAGCTTAAAACTTAAAGGAAGGGCGAGCTACAGCTGGCAGTCTTTTCCCACGTGACATTTATGTTGGAAAATAGCCATACCACTTTTAACCGATATAACCGATATCATTACCTTACCGAGAAGTTTACCCGATTTCTAGCCTATAGGCTATACTGGATGGGCTATACCTCTTAATGAGATAGAGTACGTATAATTTTGTCTCGTGGCTCCATATCAATTCAGGCACGGGGGG
>JAHWFP010024035.1:0-15305 GCA_023313725.1 Lithobius niger
TTTGTTTCAAATGGTATCGTCAATGACAGCTTCCTCTTACCCACTCCACGGATTGTTGAACCAGCTGTAACCTATGAGTCTGTCCATATCCAACCATGGCAAATTCCTAGGACTCTTCTTGGTATGAAACCTAGTCGTGCTCCAGGCCCGGGCGGTTTTTCACCTTTCTTTTACAGTAGTATTGCCGACTACACTTGTCGCCCACTTTCCCAAATTTTTAACTTATCCTTCGCTAATAGCATCCTACCCTCAATTTGGCGTACTGCGAATGTTGTTCCGGTTTTAAAAAAGGGCAACGCTTCGGACCCAACAAACTATCACCCGATCTCGTTAACCGTCGTTCCATGTCAGGTGATGGAATTTGTTATTCGCAGTGAAATGTTGTCCTTTCCACATCTTTCGGGGACTATATTTGCTGACCAATTTGGCTTCACGTCTGGTCTGCAGACAAGTTCTGCACTTGACTCTGGCATTCCTTCTGATGTCATCTACTCACACTTTCAGAGAGCTTTTGAATCTGCGGGTTATAGGCGAATACTCTGTTAAGTGAAACTCACCGGTTTTACTGGTGGATTACTAAACTAGATTGCTGCCTTCATTAGCCATCGGTCGCAGCGGGTCCAAATTGAGGATTCCCTATATACCTCAGCTGAAGTTATTAGTGGGGTCCCACAGGAGTCTGTATTGGGTCCGCTGCTCTTTGTAATCTACGTAAGTGACCTTAGGGAGGAGGCGTCAGACTTCAGGAGTTATTTTTGTGAGGGGGTGGGGGGGTTCTCTGGTTTTAAGATATGTAGATTTACCTGCATCAATCCTTCTATCGATAATTTTTAATTTGCTGACGATCTGGCAACTTCCGGTTACTGAATCGAAATGCTCCTTTTTGCATATTGGGCGTCAAAGTCCTTATCTGCCTTACTTTCTTGAAAATCATCACTTGCCGATATGAGTGAGGCTCGTGACCTTGGTGTTTGGTTCACCACAGATCTAAAGTCGACTGTCCACTGCCGGAAAACGTCTGCCCTTGCTTTTTGACGTCTTGCATTTGTAAAACGTTGCTTTGTTTCTGGAAATATTCGCGCAAAGATGTGGGCTTTTAAGGTCTATGTCAGGCCCCTGCTCGAGTGTGCCAGTCCGGTTTGGTCTCCTTACCTGCCGTCTGACATCGATCAGCTTGAAGCTGTCCAACGCAGATTTACCAGGAGTATTCCTTCTCTGCGTGGTTTGTCAGCTGGGGACCGGGCTGCGTATAGGATCGCTCTGTAGCCTTTGGAATTACGTCGACTTTGGGCACATTTGTTATTAACCTTTAAAATTCTAAAGGGTCTTCTCGCGGTCGATCTACCCTATTTCGAGCTCAGCCTTTCCTCCTCCACCAGGGGACATTCACTCAAGTTACACCATTCGGTTTCCAGACTTGATTGTAGGTGACATTTTTTCGCCCTCCGAGTTGTGCCTGCGTGGAATTCGTTGACTGAGGAGGCTGCATCCGCGTCTACTGTTGCGGGTTTTAAACGTTGTTTTAAAACTTTGCTTCTCTCTCGGTTTCTCTTGCGTGAGTATTGAATTTGGGGTAGGCCGGATTTCTTTGCACGTTGGGTCTAGGCCACTCTACACACTTTTTTCTCCTCGTTTCTTTCTATGAGATCAAATTTTTTTTCTGGGCTTGGTGTTAGTGGTTCCCCTACCCTTTCATTTGCCTTACCACCTTATTTAATTACAGGTGGCGCCATCCAGTAGTGTATGCCAACAACTACTACTGTATTCCACGAGTATGCCAGTCCAGTTTGGTCTCCTTACTTGCTGTCTGACATCGATCAGCTTGAAGCTGTTCAACGCAGATTTACCAGGAGTATTCCTTCTTTGCGTGGTTTGTCAGCTGGGGGGGGGGGGGGTGGGTTGTCAGCTGCGTGTGGGGGAAAATGTTGACTTATTATTTACGTACCCCTATTCAAGTTTTGCTTCAACTAATTTAAATCATAAAAAAGCAGATAAACGGATGGACGGACAAACAGGGTCTCTGTAAAAGGCTTCTCTAGTGCGAAGACTGAAATGAGTGCACAGACATTTTAGAAAGCCCTGAACAATTCGGTGAATGAAAAGTTTGCAGATGGTTCCCTATACTTATTTTAATTTGCCAACAGTGCCGCAATAGAAATGCTAATTGACCTCCCAGATCAATATATCAGCCTACAGCGATGAATTGATCTTGCAGAGCAAATATTTGCAAGGCAAATTTTGCATAACTCGGGCAGGGGTTTCCGAAGCGAATACAGCACCAAATCAGCCAAAGGCTTTTGATTGGTTGAACGGAAAATTAGATTGATGCCTTTTCGTCCACTGCACACACCCCACATTGTAATTTCCATATAGGACATACCTTGTCGAAGATTAAGTGGTGGGGAAGGGGCGGGGGGGGGGGACTGGACAGGAAGGGTGCTTGCCTGAAAGGGAACCTATAGGGGCATGGCATGTTGTGACAAGGGTAGGGGCGATCGTGGATGCTCAAAACTGATCAATATACATAAACACTCGCAAACCATACGCTACAGTTCCATGGATAGTCTAATCAGGATCTTATCGGAATTCATATGTCCAGGATTGTATGTTCGAATCTAAATCAAGTTCCATGCCTTATCCAGGTTCACTTGGTCTCAGCGTTCTGTTTTACATGCCGTTTTCCAGTCTTACTAGTTTAATTTTTTTCATAAATACAGATGCAAACCTGTTTCCGTTGCCCTTCTGAGCGGGAAATGAACCTTCGACCTTTTGAAACCAAAAGGTGGCCGCACACCAAAGTAGACAAAACGTCGTTGCAAGACGAAACGTCGCGGCGAGACGTCGCATCTGGTGGAAAGACCCCGTCACACGAAACTAGAAGGAGCTTCGCTTTGTGGTCGTGAGACACCTAAAGACACGTCTCGCGACAACGTCGCATCCGGTGTGTGGCGCTAAGCTCATTCCTTTTGTATTGGAGACGTCTGCAGGATGCTGAGACAGGTTTCGACAAAATGTCCATTCGTGTGACGTTTTGTCGACTTTGGTGCGCGGCCAACCAAATTAAACAGGACGGACAGCCGACGGCTCAACGAGAGTAAAATAAATACAGATGCAAACCTACTTACGCTGCCCTTTGGACTGAAATGTCAATCTGCCTGATCGAGGAATCGAACCCACGACCTTTGAAACGAAAGGCCGAGGCATACTTACACGGCCAAAAAGAAACGTCCGTAGACAGCATTCAACGCGTGCGTTTATACACGTCTTAGATCCTTATTTCGCGTTTGATTTGTGCGCGCCATTCGTTTCACTTCGTGTGTGGCGCGGCGTGTCCCTCCAGTGGCGATTGGAAAGTGAATGATTATGTGTGTATATGCATGTGCAAAATGCTGCCTATACGGACGTTTCCTTTTGCCTGTGTCAGTATGGCTTAGCCTTTCAAAGGTCGTAGATTCGATTCCCCGCTCTGGCAGTCTGACATATAAGTCCAGAAGCCAAAGTAAATAGGTTTCCATCTGAATTCATATAACCATTGTTGAACCTTTGGCTTTCCATCTTTAATCATTATTTCACGTTTAAGCGTTCAATCCGTTTCACTTGGAGTGTGGGCGCGACAAACAAGAGTCTCTCCACGTGGTATTGAAAGTGTATGTTTATACCTATATAGGCACGTGTTAAATACTACCCATGGACGTATCAGTATGGCTCAGCGGTATGACCTCGACATTTGGTTTCAAAGGTCGTGGGTTCGATTTCCCGCTCAGGCAGTTTGACATTTAGGTCCAAAAGGCAACGCAAACAGGTTTCCATCTGTATTTACTTTTGAAATCAAAGGCCGAAGCCATACTGAAACGGCCTAAATGTAACAGGTCGTCAATGGCTTAGCTGAAGGGCTTCGGCCTTTGGTTTCAACGGTCGTGATTTCAACTCCTGCTCAGGCATTCTGACATTTAACTCCAGAAGGCAGCGGAGATAGGTTTGCATCTATATTTATTTAACACTTATTGAGCCGGTTTGGCTTCCGTGGACTTTTAAAGACCTTTTCGCGGTGCTTTCCTGAAAAAGACGCCACCAAACGGAATTGCTTTATGGAGGAGGTTTGACGTTTGGATGTAACTCGGTCGATAGCAATGTAAACACGTAGAAGCGTAATGAAGGAGTGGTACTCAGGGTAAGATGGCGGACATGCTTACTGCCCTTTGGTAATTTACCTTGCTGCCATTCTTATTATTTGGCAGATAATTCTGAAAATAACTGTACGGGGTGCCAAACCATGATAGCCATCCACCCCCCCACCCCAGAGTAAACTAAGCATGATAGATAAAAATGAAAGTACCGGTAGGTAGCACATTTTATTTGTGGGTTTAAACTCACAAGCTCAATATTCAGTGTTCACTCTATTGGCGTTACGAACAGCTTGAAGACGATCAAGGTAGGAAGACAAAAGTGACTCAAACAGCTACGTGATGAACTCCATTTCTCGTAACACAGCACCTCCATCCTGGTATGACTAAATGGAGTTGCTAGAGTTTCAGACTGTGCATCCTTTTTCACAACGTTGTCCTTCAAGATGGACTGGAATGGCTGAGCGGTGAGAGAGCTCAGCCTGGTTGCTGGAGGTTTGCGGATCTGGTCGAAACCCTGGATAGGACACCTTGGCTAAGTCCCTGCCAGGATTGCCAGCCAGGGTAGCATGGAGCGGCTACCATGCTCTTTCAGCAGCTATGGGAACTTATTCTGGCCATTTCTAGGAGGTTTACCGGTTCAAATCCCCCGTGTTGGCCCCACTCTTTACTGGATATTTCTGCTTCTCAAAAAAATCCGGTAAAGTTCAAAATTGAGCCGGTTCAGTCACACGAGCATTAAATTGACATAAGGCGCAAAGAAATTAATTTAAAAAAAAAAGTTGGATGTAAAGTTTTCAGACGTTCAAATCGGGAAAATTACCGGATTACTCTTCATTTGGGTTAAACGGGACGGAAAGCCAATGGGCTCGAAATTGGTTAACTAAATACGGATGCAAACCTATTTACGTTGCCTTTTGGACTTATATGTCAGACTGCCTGAGCGGGGAATCGAACCCAGGACCTCTGAAATCAAAGGCCAAGGCCCTACCGCTAAGCCAGACTGACACGGCCAAAAGGAAACGTCCCCGCTCAGGCAGTCTGACATATAAGTCCAAAAGGCAACGTAAATAGGTTTGCATCCGTATTTAATTACTCTTCATTACCAAAGAAATAGGGAACCTTTTCAGTCACATTTGGCTTCCTTTACCTGCTCGTCTTCAATCTATTCGTGACGCAAGTGAAGAGAGCACTGAATATTGAGCTTTAATTATTTCTTAATTACAGTGACCTTGACCCGTATGGCATCAAATCTTACCGTTGTAGAAGTGTGAAGTTGTGAAACAGCATAGTTGGATTGGAGTAGCGGCCAGCATTAGCAAGAACACGCGTTTGATTTGTAAATGGAACAGCGAGTGGGCTAAGCAGACTGTCCACTGCGTTGCTCAAGAACTGGCGTACGCCTCGTGCGTCGAGCCATCTACGCACAGGTAAAATGAGCAGCACTAGTAGCATACGTAGCGCTTATAGCAGCCCTTCACTAGCGGCAAGGTCTCTTCCATCACCTTTCCGCTCGTTAAGATATCTCTAACCAGATCAATCTAATTACCACTTGGCGGTCTAAATTTGAGAGCTCTTAATGATCTTCCCATGGCATCGTGCCATTTTAAAAATGTAGTTTTAATTACTTTTAAGAACATTCTCGTGGAAGGCGCTTGAAACCCACGAAGCCACACACACTTGCACTCGACGATGTTTCAAATTCCAATTATGATGAAATTTTCAAGAGGCAACGGCGTTCTTCAAAGCGGGAAAGCGGTCGTGTGATATATTTATGGCAGCCTTCACTTTCCGCCGACCCTGCATTCGCACAGTAACAGACGAAAGACACAAACACAATGGAAGGTATAGGCGTATACTCGCTTGCTTATCCAGCATGTATACGCTGGTTTCGTAATTTCCGACTGAGGCCAAATTTCGGACTCAAACGTTTGTTTGGGGAGGGCGCGGGACCCTCCCCCACCCCTGAAACTCCCAACCCATATTATTTTCGGCCCTGAACACCAACCATTATGCATGTAGTAGGGAGAGACTAACTTACTTAAGCCTCATTTTCGGAATCAATCTTTTGTTTTGGGAGGGCGCGGCGCGCGCCCCCCCCCCCCTGAAAACTTCCCGTATATATTATATTTTGCACTAAACCCTTAACCCTTTAAACACGTGGTAGGGAGAGACTAGCTATAGTTCAGCCGCCTTTTCGGACTCAAACTTTTGTTTTGGGAGGGCGCTGGACCCCCTCCCCCCGAAAATTCTCCACCCATATTATTTTCAGCCCTGAACCACCCTCACTTCACGTAGTAGAGGGAAACTAACTAGTTAGCCGATAGCAAATGTTTATTCTGCAAATGAGAATAGCACATAGCAGGATACCATATTTCTGATGCACTGCCTACATTATGTAATGGGTATAAAAAGTTTAAAACATAAGTAACGGTAACCCGAGACAAGTAAAAAGATATTTTTTTTGTCAATTAAAGGGACATAAATGCCTGTTGGCTTTCCTGCATGACTCAGTGTTGCGACATTAGTTCTAACGATATGTAAATGTTGCCAACACATTCATTTTCTTGTTTTTTCTTGCGTATACCAGGTGATTTTGCGACGTTAACTCTAACCTATTGTGTAAATGTTGCAAACACCATTCTCAACGGGTCGCGCGACATATACCGGAAGGATTTATGTCCATTTAAATGTTGTCTAACTCTAAGCTTATTCCTGAATAAAAACACATTTGGGGAAACCACATATCTTGGGCAGAGAATTCCACATTCGCCCCACACAAGGCCGGTATTAGTGGTGTTTAATAGGGTTGGGTCGGTAACCGAAATCGAAACAGAATTTTCGGTTTTTACTAGAATTTTTTTTTTTTTACTGAAAACCGAAACCGAAACCGATTCGGACTTTTTTTCGTACGGTTTTCGCAAATTCAAAAATTGATCGTTTTTCTAATTTAAAAAAAAAATAATTATCATTTTGTACGTATAAATGACAGTCATTAAAAAGAAAATAGTAGAGGAAAATGGTGTCACAGCTAGGCCCATGGTCTATGACGCTGCTGAAAGTGAAAGCAGGAGTGAGTTAGAAGCTGGTAATACTTTACAAGAAAAAAACCTAGAAATAGCTGGTTTGGGTGGATGGAGGCAAAAACCGATACGGATACCGAAACCGCAGTTTTCTGGGCGTGAAAACCGAAACCGGAACCGAAGCCGAAAAAATGAAAACCGACCCATCCCTAAAAGTGTTTAATATTGGTCTTTGCCCTCTTCCAATCAAATTTCCATGAGTGGCCTCTGGTAAAATTTGTTTTGGAATAAATAAGTGAAGGACCGTCGCCCTGGTAAATTTCAGTACAGACCAGTTTTTAACAGGATAGGCCTATAATGAGTCGCCTGTATTCAAGTGATTATAAGTTCAGTTTGACCAAACGCTGAAGGTAAGTTAATTTATAACAGCCTTGTTTATATGCACTTGGTGAATTTCCTCTGCACATTTTCCATTTCTTTGGAATATCCTTCATTAAATATGGGTTCCAAATCACCGATGCGTACTCCAAAACTGGTCTTTCAGAAGTCTTAAAAGCATTTAGCATCACCATATGAAATAAGCCCTTCTATAAATGCTCTAGATACTACAGAATTGCAATGTTTTGAAAATTTTAACGTAAGTCATTAGTGATTATCTATTAGACCTAAATCTGTGTGCTGACATGTCGAATCTAAAATGTCAGCATTAAGTTTTTATCTACCGACTAGCATCGTACCCGGCTTCGCCCGGGGATTTGTTTGACCCGTGGTTGTTTCTCAGTATTTGCTCGGTGCTGCCCGATCGTTCACTGCAACAGTCAATTTTTGTTTGTGTAACAATCCTCTTTTCCGCCAATCCTCTCCCTCCCCTCTCCCCTCCTCCTTTTTTCGGCGCCAATCCTCTCCCTCTCCTCTTGGTTTCCTTCCCTTTCTCCTCTTTGCTATACGCATAGTTGAACACGTACCCGGCTGCCGGCTCCCGTGCTTGTTTGTTTGTTCTCTTCTAGGTTCAGTTAATGCGTAATCGTATACTTGTGCCCTTGAGATTACCACGGTGTTTAGTTAGAAGGATAATTGTTAGAGCAAATTGTTAGTCGAGGCAACAATGTGCCAATTTCAACCTCTTTTCAGGGCAACAACGTCCTAGTTTCAACTTCATACCAAAGAATTGACACACTCGCACGTTTTCATTGTTCCCCTTCCGGGGGTCGTTGCGGTTGCTTCATTTCTGCTATGAGACTTTGGTTTATAATGTAAGATATCTGCATCTCAACCCTCTTGCAACAATGCAAGGATGCAGGAACACAACAATGAACTAGTTCTCAGCACTCGATTACAATACATCGATGCAGGACACAACAATGAAAATGGGCTGTTCTCAGCACTCGATTATTTTTTTTTAACGAAACCCGTGTTAAACGTCCCATATGTCAATTTAATGCACAGTACTTTCTAAACGGCTAGTCATTTTTCACCGTAATAAATACTGAAAACGGACAATATCGGTAACATTTCAAACATTAAAATTCATTACAATATGACACCCATTGTGAAAATTTAAAGTTGCTCCTTTAAAATTTGCTTTCAAATCTGTAGCTTCGAGCGCAACATTTTTGTTTGCTTGTGGAGATGGTTAGTTTCCATGTAAAATGCCGGTCGAACCGACAAGGGCGCCCGCCGAAAAACAAAAGAAAAAAAAAAAAGGATGGGGGGCTTTTTCTGGACACCTTTTTTTTAGGACGTGCCTTATTTTGACCTAATCGGTGTTACGGATCATCGAAAAAGCCTTTCTTTAAATGTTTTTGATTTTTAAATAGATTTTATTCATGATTCTGTCTGTCTACCAAAAGGGCAAGAAGGCCCTTTGAAGAACTGAAAGAGGAAGTTGCCAGTCGTTAGACCAGATATTTATAGCATCCAATGCCATTTGTAGTGTATTTCGATCTTCAATAGTATTTACAAATCTGCCAAGCTTAGAATCCTCCGCAAATAAGTAAATAGAGTAATGACCCGCATGCACTGTTATGGAGTCAATAAATATAGCAAACAACAGCGGGCCAAGCACGGATCCTATTGGCACACCACTGGCTACTGCTTCTAAGATGCAGTTATTATTCTCACGCATTGAGTTCTGTCTTCCAATTAGGGAGGCTGACAGGCCGCCATGTTTGAGGCAAAGTGTACTACGAAGTTCAAGCTTCCTGAGTTGCACGTTGCTGTACAGGTACCGGATTTGCCCGAAAGCCAAACACCATAGGAACGCACTTTTAAGATTCCCTGTGCCATCTGATCCACAGCTTGTCGACGTGTGGCATCAGAGCGATCTAAGTAAGATTTGCAAGCATCGCTGCGCCAGTCGTCGAGGTTTATGATTAGTTTTTGCGGGAAGCCATGTTTTTTGGCCGAAAAGGAGCCAGAAGTCGGAAGAAGGTCGTCAAATATTATACGCAAACGTTCTGTAAAGCATTTAGCTGTAAGGGGCGACCACGTGTCGTTGAATGGCACATGGAAAGTAGGTTGTTAGTTCCAGCAGATGAAAACAGAGGTAGAGGCTTTCATAATGGCGGAACATGGGGCGTAGTGGGTGGGGAGCGAGTGGAGGCGGTGGGATTAGGAGAAACCTCTCAGCAAACCCGATTGTTTTTGTTTTCTGTACTTTGAGCCACGCACAAACTCCGCGCATGAAATCACATGTGCCAGCCGGGCTGCCTTGGGTCAAAAGCGCAACGAGTTTTAGGCAACATATTATTGGATTTCGTAGGAACCCAAAGAAAGACAGAAGACACACTCCACACCACGTTGTGGAACGCATTCGTAGAGAGCCTGGAGCCAAGAAACTGCAGAAAGGATGGGAGTCATAATTTGTTTATGTAGAGAGAGGAGGCCAAAGCATGCCTCACGTCACGAAGCTGGGATGAAATAGCGAAAGTTGTTTTGTAATGGATTGTTGTAGGCTTCTTTGTCGTCTATACTGCAGGGCAGAAAAGTCCCAGAATGGATTTGTGGAATTAGGTTCAGTAAACTTGTATTTTACTCCCGGTCTAAGCCATTTTTCCTTGCATAAACGGTTAGGGGGTAAGTTCTGACATAGGAGAATGAGGGAACACAAAACACCACCTACAAAACAGCGCACCATAATGGCACCTCGCACTCACCGCCATATGGATTTGAACCTATTTTGAGTGATCCCTTTCCAAGCCTAGTTTGGCCCTAGCCCGGGGGTCAACTTGATTACTCAATTTGGGTTTCCATTGATGATTCCTCAGCCTCGTTGAGGGAAGGTGGAACTGCGTCTTTAGGGCGTGTTTATGGGTAAAACAATGCCTATAGCAGACGTCGATAGCTTACACAGTGAAGAAAGGCAAGCGGATCGCGCGGCCGTGTGTTAGTTGTTGTATTCATGGCTGACAAGATCCAAATTGCGTTTATGTTATGGCCGTTTGGAGTACAGGAACTGGTCGTCTCATCGCAAGCGCGCCGCATGCATACATCAAGACACACGCTAGTGTGTCACCCGCCAAGATAAAACGATAACATCCAGATAATATGTATATATGAGCATGGCGTCCACTGGACTCGTTGTGCCGTTACAGCAGAGGTAGTTTGGCTGTTTTCAGCCATCTGAGGATAAATAACGATGCGACAGAAAAGGCTGAAACTTGTTTAATCGGGAGACTTTGGTCGCCTGACAACATAAAAGTCACTATTAAGGACCCAGCTTACCGATTTCTTGTTGAAAACCGACGTGAATAACGTTGATATTTGCCTAATTACTTACTACGTACTAGGTACTACTAACGCCTGTTTTTGTATCACGAAAATAAATTCTTCCATGCGATGAATAAAGCTGGAACAGCTTTACAGGTATTGCTCTGCAGATGTGCCCTTTTCATATGGACCTTTCTAATTGGTTAAGTGGTTCAGGGGTTAGGGAGCTCCAAACGACCAAATTGATTGTTTTACATTGTTTTAAACATTTTTATTATGCAACAATGCCAAACAGAACATTAAACAAATCCGTGCATTTGTAAGGAGATGTTGCAATACTAAGAAATACAGATCATATGAAAAATGTTGATTGATGTGCTCAAAATGTAACGAAAGCCAACAAAAAAGAAGAATTTCATAAAGAAATACATAAACTGCTTATGCAAAAAATTGCAACATTATTATTTTCACAGACGAAAGACAAAGCTCTCTATTGGGCTGAAGTTTACATTAAGCACTTACTCGATATCCTTACGATATTGATTCCAAATGGCTCCAACACTTTCCTAAATACAGAGACAGTTGGTTTTAGAGCGCGGAAATATGTTAAAACGACTTAAAAACAGTAGATTTGTAGCGCCACAATGCGTACATCTATACGATGTTTGCGTTCGCTCGCAGGGCCGGCAGGGCACCTTATCTCTTTTTCGTAAACAGTTCATGGCGGGTTGTTATTGTCAGTTTCGTGTAGTTTTGTGCGGTTTTGTTGTTATTGTCAGTTAGGTTAGGTAAGTTTGGGGTTTGGCATTTCATGAGGTAGTTAACTGGTTGGGGTTTGGCATATCATATTGGGGCAGTTAATTGGTTAGGTTATGTTAATGATGATTTAACGAATTTCCGCAATTTGGGATCAATTTGTAGTGCCTTCCGTGAAAATTAAAGGTAGGTTTTTTTTCTCTTTTTTCGAATTTCGGGCCATGTAAGTAAAGGGAACATGGGAAGAAAACGGGCTTTCGTCCGATTTTTTTTTAATGGACTAAGAATTACATGCTGAGTAATGTTTTCCAATTCCCTTTTTGGGGCAAACGCAACGTTTGGACGTGGTGAAGGTCCAAAGTTAGCACCGTGCCGTGCAGGAAAGCATAAAACTGGGCGAAAGTCCGGCAAGTGAAACGCCAAAACCCAACCAGTTCATTACCTCAAGTGAAATGCCGAAGCCGGTTCCTAACCTTACCGACAATAACAACAAAACCACACGAAACTGATAATAACAACCCACCTATCTGAACTGTTTATAGGGAAAAAATATCAGCTGGGAACATGGGAAGAAAACGGCCTCTCGTCCGTCAGCGCAAAGAGTGCGGCTTTCATTAATTTTTGACGGCCAAACGAAGCCTTTGCCCCAAAAATTTTATGGGAAAATGTTGTTCAGTTGATCATTTTACGTCATTCTAGCCCAACGAGAGATCAATCGGTGAGGAGCCCTTATTCTTCCCATAAGCCGCGTAAAGTAAACTTGTTTCCTCTATTGTTTATTTTACTATCAAAAGTGATCGTGGAATGAATTTATAATTCTGCCTTTATTTTGTTAGCTACGCACCTAGTATGCACTATCCCGTTGACTCACACGTTTGTCGAATTGATACTACAACAAACTGTTACACTAAATAATCGATTATACAATAATTACCTGATTAGCAGGAGCCCCATAACAACCCGAATTGCCATTATGCTTAGAATCCTAGGACAGCCTTCCCAGCGAACCGTAAAGCAGCCACCATTTTTTTTCAGTGGTTAGCTAATAACCCAACAACAGATAGAACTCCGTTTTCCGTGCATGTTGCCAAAACCAGAAATACACTGGGCTAGTTCCGGTTCACCTTTTTTTTCATACAGAAACATAATTGGCGAAAATTTTTAATCAAGGACCTACAACCCTTCATATGCAACAATTTAACCACAAACACTTCAATAACAACGCCTACAATTTGCTGGCACGTCTTCTAATTGAATGAAAAATCGACTATAATTGTTTTAATTGTTGTTTAATTGTTTTAATTGTTGCGAGTTTAATTTCGGATTTCAACGTTGAAATTGTTCCACCCCAGCAAGGTTACGCCGATGACGTCATTTGTGAAATCTGCCAAGCTCAAGATCCACAGGACGTCAAATTGTAATGACCCATTGTCAGTTCAAAATAATTAATATTCATAGTTAGTTGACATGATGCTATTATATTAATTGTTGTAACAATGTATGGCTGTGAATTGTCTGTACTTAATGTTTGACGTCAATTGTAACGGCTCGAGCTCGCTTGGTCTTCTGCCGGGTGCTCCCAACAATTAGGTAAAAACCTTAAATCCATTCCGTCTCCAACTCTCAACTCCCCGCATCGAAAGGTAATTTTGGCCATTTTAATTAGAAAGTTTCCCTTTTTTTGTCCCGTTTCCCCAAACTTAACATCAAACCGGACCAACCCTAGTGCTAGTTTAGCACTGCAACCCTGTAGCAATTTTTGCTTCCTGTGAAAACTTAAATTAACCCGAAATTTACCAATCCATCTTGTCCCAAGTAAGCCTCATGCAGTTTGGTATTCCATTGTAGGCCCTAAGCCAGGTTAGTGTCGCCCTTGAATATCAGGCGAACCAGAGCATACTATCGCTCTTGTTTTACAATTAAAGCATAACCAAAACTGAACCACGACTACTAGCCATATTCCATCAATTTAGGTTAATTTGGAATTCCCGCAACCCCTTGATAAGCACTATGACACGTTTTCTAGCAAGTCCCTTCACTGTGGGGTTGGTACTTGGGAGTTGTCACATGTACTGATAACCCCTACATACTATTTCAGTCACTTCCGGCCAGATGCTAAAGGTGATAGGCATAACCCGTTCAAATAAACGACTGGAGTGGGACGTGACGTCATTAACCAATAGCTCACGACGCAAGCCCCTTTTTCTCCCCGACTGTATTTCAATAACTGCTTCATGAGCAGTTAAAAAAGGAAATTGACCAGAAAACTAGACTGGTGTTTCCACGTCATAATTACTAAGAAAAAAATTGGATTTCATCAATTTGGACCCAAAAGATCTGATATCTACTCCCAAAACAAAACTTGTTAAGGATTCCCTCCAAGTTTTTCGGCCGTGTGAAGTCGTGATATCAAACGCCAAGATCATTCGCCAAGCTAATCCCACCGACTAAGACTTCAAACGTTAAATGAAATAATTGAAAATTGCGCAGTAAGCAATTTCCATATATTTCGTTTACCCTTCGAACTCTTAGTCGGTGGGATTAGGTTGGCGAAAGAGCTTGGCGTTTGATGTCACGACTTCACACGGCCGAAAAGCTTGGCGTGAGTCCTTAACAAGATTTGCTTTGGGGTAGACAGCACTATACATATAATAAAAGGGATGAAACCAGCTGGAAGACCTCTTGTAGACCTCTTGAGCGTTATTAAATTGTACGCTAATGCGCTATTATCATCGCTGGAAGTCGCGCTGAACGCCTTTACTGTTAACTTGTCTCACGTTCAAAGTCGTTACCTGCACCACTACGTCGTCCAGACCCATCTGAGAAAAAGCCCCGGCCATTACCGGAAGTTAGACTGGGGCAGCAGAAACTGAACAGCTACTTAGATCGGTCTGGACAACCTAAACCATGCGCAATGGCTGTTTGCCGTGACGTCACCATGAGTTAGCCAATGACGAACGAGAACAACGGCTGTGTGGCCGTCTGATTGGACTAGCCCAGTCACGTGATATGCACGTCACATCAAACAGCCATGGCGCGTGGCATAGAAGTGCCGTTGTTTAACCCTCCATTTTAATATAGTGCCCCTTGCAGCTATCTCTCTTGTAGCCAATATGACGTCACATGACGCTGCTCTATAGTTTGCATGCAAGCATTGTTAAAAGACACGACGAATTTGTAGTCAATTTTTTATCCGACTGTTATCAGACTTCATCATGGGAGCGTTTGTCCATTGGGTTTTTCGTATGAGGCATTTACAGATATTTCCGTGTCTTTGGTTACGTAACACGAAGATGGGTACAATACAAGACCTAGTGCTAACACTCCCCCCCCCCCCAACCCCTCGCCATTATTGTTTCAGACGTTACACGAAAATCTGGCGGTAATGCAATTCCCAAGTTTCTATCTGGTTTAACCCGATGGGATTACATTTGCCTTGGATATACCGGGATTTCAAACGGCAAGGAACCCCCGACATGTTTTTGCTTTGCACAGAAACTAGATACGTACGATACGCAATAAGGAAGACACGAAAATACACTTTTAGCAAGAAGGCTAGAAATCCTAAACCAAACCTTAAACCGTTATCTGCGAAGCGACAATCGAACCCCTTTACCTCTCGCCCCCCCCCAAAAAAAAAAAAACATGAAAAGGCAGACATGGGAAAACCATTACCATACCAAAAAAAAAAAAA
>JAHWFP010024036.1:0-13441 GCA_023313725.1 Lithobius niger
TTGGTTTGGTATGCAAACAGGGTCTCTCTCCTCGGGGATGGAGTCTGGATTTCACGCTAATTTTGTGGATTTCTCCTCTTTCCCCGTCTCGCCTGTCAGAATTCGTCGCCCTTTTGCGAACTGAAAACTGATGGTCTCTTTTATTTAATTTTTGTTTGTTTTGGAGTTGTGTAATTGGCGGTGTGACGCCTGAACAAATGATTAAAGTCGTGTGATTTAGGCTTTTTCATTTTTATGCATGATGGGAAAAATAAAATATCACATACAATGGCTGTTTTCAGTAGACAAAACACGTGCAATGGCATTTGAAACATGAGCACAGACGGACAGCTAGCGGCGTAAATGTATACAGATAAGTTGGTGGTTCTAAAGCATATTAGGTTGATTTTCCCCGCCAAAGTTATCAACGTGACGTCACAGAACGGTTCAGAAGTGCATCCTTCTTGTTTTGCTCGTGACGCCACTGAACTTAAAAGTCATTTTTTGACAATAATAGGGCAAATTCACGACTCCAAACATACCGTGGGCAGCGACGAAAAAAGTTTTAAATTGTTCGATACAGACATGACGAGAAAACCCAACAGGTGAAGTTTAATAGCAAATGGTGAGATATTTGAGCACCAGGTGTTTTAAAATAAGATTGCCAAGATAAGATTTTATTACCACAAAGAGTAGGTAATAGGTAACTGTAAATACTGGAAGAGATGGTTATTTATTTTATTTTATTTATTTATTTCAAAATTGATTTTACAGGCAATCACAACCCAATTACAAAATCAAAGCGCAAAACAAAAAACAAAAATCAGGGAGAAGGTGAGGGGTGAAGCAGTTTTGTACAGACCGTTTCCAACTGCAGAAAGTGGTGAACGGACTCAAATTGTTTTCGTTACAAAAGTTGGGAAGTGAATGGTGCCACACACGCTTCCGGTATTCGGTTCGAGCAGTGGGCACACCAAAAATTACATTTTTTCTAGTACAGACAGAGGGTACGTGGAGACATAACCTTTTCAACAGTTCGCAACATTGAATTCTGTTATGAATAAGTTTATACATGAAATTCAAACCAAGGCATAAGCGAAATTGTTTTAAAGTAGGAATCTGGAATTCCTTGCAGAGTTCTTCATACGTAAAGTTGTTTCGATTTAAAGAGCATTTGTAGCACAGAAATCGAATTAGATTTCTTTGTACCCTCTCAATCTCATCTATCATATAATGCTGTGATGGGCTTCAGATAATAGAACCATAACATAGAATACTTCTGACAACTGCATTGTAAATAGTAATAATGGTCTTTCCATCGTTAACGAAAAAAAGAGATCTCTTCAAGAAGCCGAGCATCTTGAATGCTTTCTTGACAGTGCTGGTAATATGAGTGGTGAACAGGCAGTTAGATTGTAGCAAAACGCCAAGATCATTAACAGAGGAGACTCTTTTAAGAGAAATGCTGCCCATAGTATAATTATGCAAATGGGGGTGGAGGGACCTGTAGGAATGAAAGGTAATAATGTGACACTTCTCAGCATTTAAATTTAGGTCCCACTTTGAGCTCCAGACTAACAAACAGTCAACTGCGTTTTGTAGTTTTGTAAAGTCGGCATCAGATCTAATTTTACAATACAGCTTTAAATCGTCAGCATAGAACAAAAAAGGAACACCACTATGGGACAGCATTTCAGCCAAATCATTAATAAAAATAATGAAAAACAGCGGACCAAGAGCCGAACCTTGGGGGACGCCAGATGTAACAGGTTTACTCTGAGAATGGAAACCGTTTAGAACAACGTTTTGACGCCGGTTTTCAAGATAGGACTTACACCAATTTAGAACGGAACCATGTATGCCAAGTTTGCCTAATTTATGAATGAGAAATGTATGATTGACGGTGTCGAACGCTTTGGAGAAATCGGTGTAAATAGCATCGACCTGGCATCCCCCTTCAATAGCCTCAGTAACATAATCCCAAAACTACAAAGATTGGTTGTAGTAGATTTGCCTTCGCAGAAGCCGTGTTGTTCTTCACAGATATACTTTTTAACATGATTATAAATGTGCTTATATACAACAGTTTCAAACAACTTAGAGGCATAAGAAAGCAAAGAAATCGGCCTATAATTTTCCACACACTCGGCAGGCATAAGAAAGTAAAGAAATCGGCCTATAATTTTCCACACACTCGGCATTCCCTTTTTTTAAAATAGGGGTAACGTTCGCAGTTTTCAGTAAAGTAGGAAAATTTCCCGTACTGAGTGACTGATTAAAAAGTTCAGTAAGAGGGGTAGACAGTTCCCAAGCACAATTTTTATAAAAAATAGGGGGAATGTTGTCCGGGCCTTTAGCCTTATCAATTTTGCAGTTTAGCATTTGAATATAAACTTCTTGCCTCGTAATATTGATACTGCTTAGTGTCTCGACATTAGCACTGGCATTATCTTGAGATATGGTCACAAAGTCAATATCAGCATTTGGGGTGGTGTACACACTGGAGAAGTGCTCACTAAAAACATTAACTTGTTCATTCACATCATGAAAATTTATATTATCTTTCCGCAGTACACTGATAGACTTCTGGTTGATTTAAATTTTTAACATACTTCCAGAAGGGTTTGGGATTGTTATTGTTCTTGAAATTACTATACATGTCCTTTAAGTATACATGTCCTCATAGGGCAGTGACACGACGTAGTATTATTGTATATAACCCTATGGTGGAGCCAGGTACTGGGTTAGCTGCAAGGTGCACTGGTGGGGGGAAAAGCAGAGCGTCGTACTGAAGCCAATGCTATATTTGACTGGATTTCTTAGGCCTAAAACGTGCGATTTTTGTCGATTTGTTGGCAGTTGCTGACATTTTTAAGCAAGTGGAATCTTTATTTTCCAATTACAACCTAAGCAGCATAAGGGATTGGAGAAAATAACGGTTTCTTAAGCCTACGAAATCCACTCTCAAAGCACTGGCTTGACTAGAAGTGCCGTTGTTTAACCCACCATTTCAATCTAGTGCCCCTTGCAGGTATCTCTCTTGTAGCAATATGACGTCACTTGACGCTCCTCTATTAGTTAGTCGTAAAAAAGAACAAAAAACAAAAAAAAAAAGAACAAATAAATCAAAAATACTTCAGAAAGGAAGTTAAGTCGACATCTTTCAGGTTTCGCTTGAACATTTTTAGACTGGTTGAGTTTACCACCCCTCAGACGCATGGAAGCTGTTCCACGGATTCACTACACGGTTTGAAAAGAAGTATTTCGTACAGTCCCTTCTAAACACGGCGACATTAAGTTTAAACGGGTGGCCTCGAGTGTGTAGGTATTACAGCGGATTTTAAAGAATAACTATGGATCAATATCCACAAACCGCGCTAACTCCAAAGCTGGCCGGTGCGTAGCTGTTTTTCTCTTCCTAAGTCCGGAACTAACATCTACATCGATGACAAACCGGAAACAAACCTGGGTTTAGGATTTTCAAATATTCGGGGCCCCCAGTCTGAAAGTGGGGTTACCATTCTACACTAACCGTTCAAGCAACGCGCGCAAAAATCGGTCCAGAATTCTCTAGTTTCTCAAATTCGCCACAAGAGTACCAAGCCGACAACAGCGGAAGTGACTGAGACTACGGCTCTAGCGTCATTACTGCGTCGTCGTCATATGCAGTTTCCGTTTCGACTATGGAAAGCGAGCTACGAAATAACGAAACTCAACTAGCGGCTAACTTCATTACAATTTTAGTTTTAGAAATCGCGTAAATTTTAGCGGGACACACGTGGACAAAAATAAAAATGCAATTCTAATGATAACGAAGATTATTTAGACGAACTGTTTCGTGTTGTACTGCTCTGTGGCCGTGAAGCGACTAAGACTTGGTGATCACACGTCGCCACCATCTTGGATTTGTGCGGAAGTAGTTGGAGACAACAGTTTGTGGCCAGATGGCGCACCACGTTTTGATCGCGAGTACCCTGGCCCCTACCGTGGCTAGATTGCGGAGCGAGTGAATAGGGCTTGGTAAAAATCGTCGTACGTTTCGTTCAGGATATACGGGAATATGTGTGTTAATAAGAAATGATGCTAAGCCAAAGCGTCATCGTGAGTTACAAGTTTCTCCGGTAGATGGAGTGGGGCGCAATGCTCCGGCACCCACCATTGGGATTGAAGAAGCTTCGACGGTTGTGAAGGAGCTGTACAGGGAAGCCAACGTACGGAAAATCAGATCCCATCGAGGGGTCCGACAAGACTCGGCTAGTGTGCTTGAATTACCTTTGGTTTACTGGCTTAATTTGATTTATTAATTTACCCTTGATTTACTAATTTGCTATTGATTTACTTATTTGTCTGTATTTATTTACAGTGATTTACTGAATTATGTCGATTTCCTGATTTAAGTTGCTTTATGGATTCACAATTGATTTGCAGCTTTACACCTGATTTAATTATCTACACTTGATTTGATTTACTGACTTAAATCAATTTCCAAACCAAACTATATATCAAAACGAACGCGATCACCTTTAGCTTACACTTGATTTACAATGATTTCCTGATTTAGGATGGTTCACTGATTTACATGGTTTAAAAATTTACAGTAGTTAACCCTTGATATAATGATTTATGAGGGATTTACTGAGTTGTCACCGATTTATTGATTTGCAGGGATTTACTGACTTACTGATTTACCAAGGATTTACATTCGTAAATCATACGGTATAGTCACGATACGGCTTGTCGGACCCGTTGGTGCCCATTAAATATTTTTAGGGTTTGACGCGTTGCCAGTCGAAGCCATGGCGCAAGAAGGAAAAAAGGGAAGTTTTGCTAGGCAATTCCATCGTAAATATCTTAGGATCTTTTACATGTCACAATCGATACTAGAATAAGAACACTGTACAGTATCAAATGCAAAGGAACACACAAAGCAAATCATTTAAACGCAACAAACAATTAATTATTGAGTAAAAATTTGGTACACCCTCGTGCACCAGAAAACAAGCTATAAAGATTAACGATACTGATGTCACTAGATGGCGCCACGGAAAAATATAAAGACAATTGCCTGGCGCCATCTAGTGACATTAATATCGTTAACTTTTACAGTTTGTTTCCAGGTGCACGAGGGCGTATCAAATTTTTACTCAGTAATTATGCAGTCACGTGGCTTGTTTGTTGGTTTTAATAGTTTTGCTTTGTGAATTCCTTTGCTTCCTGTGAGAGACAACTCGATAGGCCTAGATGCTGCAATGCTAATTTGGTGGCAACCGGCCTTTAAGGTTGGGTATGTATTTTCTACAGTTGCTTTCCGTGTGCTCAACCACCAGCTTCAAGCCACAGAGATACTGATTGGTGTTAGTATTTGAGAAGTGAAGTGCTTATTTTATTACTAATTCACGGTTGTATCGTTTTATCATTGCAGGTGAGTGTCGTAATTAGAAATTTTGGAGTGGCTACGTCACTGTGTGGCAGTAAGTTCATTTACATTTTTTTTTTTTTTACTTTATTGCAGTGAATTGTACATTTGATTTTTTTTTAAATCTCCCTTAAAGTTTATGAACTACAAGAGTTATTGCAGGACGGATAAAATATAACTTGTTTGTTGTAAGCAATTGGGAACTTTTCTAGACGTTTTTGACAGGGTGGATAAAAATCAAGATTTTTGTTTACAAAAAAAATGAAAAACATCAGATTTTATTGATTTAAATCGGATTTTATTGATTTAATGGTTTTTTTAAATTCAGATCAGATATATTTGATTTAAATCACTTTTTTTTTTACCAAACACTAGAGGTCAGTTTTAATAACATTAGCGGTGATACAGATTTAAATATACACAAGGCCATAAAATAAGTTACTGGTAAAAAGAACTGCTTCAACTTCATGTTGATGATTGATCAGAGTCTTCAATCGCTTCATTGCCATGTGACTGCTTTGTTTTTTTCTTCAGTACTTTCAGCCAAAAAACACAAGTCTAGTTATTCTGCATTGACTGTTCTCTGGTAGTTGCGTATTTTCGTATGAACGGGCCGGTCCAAATGCTGAAAACAACCAATCCACACCAGCAGAAGAAGCGGTCGCTAAAAGCAATTGTTCGGAGACACTGATCGTACTCGAAACTCGAAACTGGAACGACTAGAAAAGATGGTTCATACCCGAATTCCGGTGGTATTGTTTTTCGAAGAATACGCTGATTCGCATCGTGGTTTGGCGTCATATTCACCACTTCCGCCAAAGTAGCCCAAACAGTCAATCAGAGTGCTGCAAGGAAGCCCGTGACTAGTGGATTTGCACACAACGGAGTTTAAAAAAATAAAAAGCCTTCTGTTTACATTTGTTAGGCGTTGTTGTCACAATAAAAACAACAAATTCATAAAAAAAGACAAGAAAAAGCATTTACTTTAGTAAAAGAGCAAGCTGCGTCTATGGCAGGTGGAGTGAATATGACGTCATTTCCTCCAGCACGTCCGTCTTATTCGTTTTTATTTCCTTGGCCTGGCCTGAACCGGAAGTAAGTGCGTAACGTGAAAAATGGCATATTGGTGCTTCTTGTCGTACCTAAATTATCGTTTTTCTTTGGTAACCTGTAGCCTTGCGGCGCACGAGCGACAAGGCGACGAGTCCCTGTGCTTCGAAGCGCTTTCTCAGCGCCTGAAACGGTACAACCATGAGCTCTTCAGCAAATGATGCACTCACGCAAACGGGACAGCGATTCTGGCAGCGCTTAAGCTCTTTGCCAAACGGAACGCACGGACCTTTGCCAGGTTTCCCTTTCCTGTCACCAACTAGATAAGCTCCTATACTGGGAACGTGGTCGAGATATATCACTACCCAGCCATACGACAACTGTCTCACAGTAGCCCTTCCTCTTCATGTCGCCATCACCAATGCCAAGCTAAACGATGTAAAAAGCGTTAACAAACGTTGCTACACCGGATGATCGTGAAAGTTCGCCGATTTTAAAGGTACATTCCGCCTGCCTCATAACAGCCACGCGCAGATCCCCACGCGCGCATGTTACCATCGCACCATTTCACGAGACTCGGCGTAGCAATACAAGACCAACTGAGATAGTAGCTGCGTTCCTCGCAGCGAGGAAGTAGCTATCTCAGTTGGCCTTGGGAGTAGTAGACGAAACAGCAAGAACACATAAATTGTGCCGTCACAAACCAGAAAAGTTTTCGTACTTTAACACCACACTTTACAATTTTTTTAGGCTAGTGTGGAATAATTTTTCTTCGGCGATCTATTGGCATAAATAATTTTATATTTTTTATTGCATTACTCTTTTAGATTTTTGATCTCATGGGAATTATTAGCAAACGATTAAAAATTAGTAGGTGCACACACACACACAGATGAAACGTCATGGTCATTGTAAGCGCGCAAAGGATCATATAATTACAGGATGCTATTAAATTAGTGCCCAATATTCAACAGAAAATCTCGTAGACGCCACATTTTAAAACGGATTCTTACCAAGGGACTGACTAACGTTGGGGAATGGACCTTTAACGGTGGGGATATCCAGTTGAGGTCTAAACTAGCCCCGGAGTAGCTTAGCCCTGGATCTAACTAACCCTCGACCTGGGAGTTAGTGGACTGGACTATATAAAAGTTGGTGATATCCATGTTGGACTAAGTTGGGGTTCTGTTAGCTCTTTACTCCTTAAACCTCGACCTTTAGGCTACATTAGCCCTCGATATACTCATGTTAAAATGTTGTTAAAGCTCAGAAATAACGCTAATCCTGGATGGATATCACATCTTTTTACATATCGGGGCTAACTACTCAGTATTAAGTTAGTCCTCGACCTTCAGGCTAAATTTTGCTTAGCCCTCAACTTATTTCGTGATGGATATCACCATTCTTCCTTATTACCGAGCTTAAGTTTAAACCTCAACTGGAGATCTCTTCCGTAAGTGTTAAAAAATAAAAACACTGGGTCTCTGCCTAGCACCAGTCCACTAACTTGTAACTCTTTAGTTTTTTTTTTTTTTTTGTTCCATAATGTGCGCTCACAAATTCATTAAAATCGGCCTGCCTGCGATTTGTCGGTCTTCAGTTACCGACTGTTTGCGTTATTGCTTTATTTCTTTTTGCCCAAGAAAACGTGAACGCATAAATCAATAAAAAAGAAATTACGTCCTGGAGAAAAGTGACGTGCGGACACACCGATCGGTCGTCATAACAACACGAACGCCCGAATCTGGAAACATTAGATGACAAGTTAGAAGTAATCTAGCGATTGGTTTTATGGCATTAAGCTTTTGTAGTCGAATAAACGTACAAAATTCGTTTTCTGGGTGTATAGTCAGTCTCTCCACCAAATCGATTAAATACTACGACTGTTTTTTTTTTTTTTATAGTACAGTTCGTATATGGGTAAACCACCTGCCCGAGACGTGCACCTGTTGGCTTAAACCAGGGGTGTGCGCCGCTAAATAGTCTTCGGCGGCAGCCGATATCAATATCAATTTAACCAGGCAGGTAGATGGTTTCCCTGGGGAAGGTAATTCGTTTTTCTTCGTCTTTGAGCAAAATAAAAATTACGTATTTGAAAACGTAAATTCAATATTTCTATAACCTTAGACCTTAAAATATTTCTATAACCTGCCTGTAGTGTTAGCTACACCTATTATTTGTAGCTATTATTTGTACAAGGCTGTTGTATGTAAATTTAGTTGAATCTGTAGTCAGGCGTTTTTGTAGGATGGAGTTTCGCGCCAGTTCGTGTCCAGGTTTTAAAACGACCCAAAACCGGAAGTATGGTTGCGTTCATAAAACGCAAGAGTCAGTTCTTCCTGGTCAACCAAAATGATTGCAGTTGTTTTATTTCTTGCTAAATATCATCCAAATTCTCACTTTAAATACCCAACTTGGTTGCGTGATTACAACGCTAAACATTTGGATGAAACTGTGACCCGCTTTCAACGATTTACCACCAGAGGGCGCTGTCGTCAAGTAACGGGAAGCGCAAAGCATAATGGGGATCGAAGCAATTTAGCATCATTAAAACAAATTGATCATTTAAAAAATACAAAATTAATGGCTTTAAAACTATCATATGTCAGATTAGGACATTAAAATAATTTTACGATAGATCAGAACTGCCTAATCTGCAGTTCTACTTTTTTTAAGGCAATGTGCAATTTTAAAACGGATTGAAGTTACTAATGGCACTAAGTATATCGCATGGTTTTCTGTTTCGAGAAGCGTGGTGATTGGCCGCTTAGGGTTAAGCTTTTTCTTCCGTGATTCACGTTTATTGTAACGAACTGTATACAGTTTGAATCGAACACAGAATAAGTTCTTCAACTTCGGATGTTGCCCACGCACGAGTACTTCCTAAATTTCCGAAGGTATTGTCGCTATTGCCGTCGTTACCATGGTAGCCTAACTGTGCCGCCATTTTTTATTTCAACTTTTGCCTCCTACGAGCACCTCAAAAGTGCTGCCTTCTGGTGCCGTTGATGGAAGCAGGTATTATTTTTTTCTTTGTTTTCAGAAAAGCACCACTACCTATTTATCGACCCTGACTGTAGTAAATACAGCAGCGACAATAACGACGTATGGCTCACAGTATCGGATTGACTAAAGAGGAGTTTTTTTTTTTTAGCGTCATTTGTAACTAGTGCACCTTGCAGCTATCGAGGCTCCCGATGCTAGCGTCGATAGCTGCAAGGAGCACTAGTTACAAATGGAGGTAAAAAAAACTATTCTTTAGTCAAGCCGATGCTGTGAGACCGGCTTTCTTAGCCTGACAAAACAACGTCAGCCCTACGCAGCGAAACATAAATTAAAGGGACACCCGGCCTGCCGTATAACATTCCGCCTGCCTTATAACAGTTCGCGCTGATCACCTTCCGCGCATATACGGAACACGAAGGTTATCTGAGATATAGCTGCATTCTTCACAGCGAAGAACGTAGCTACCGTCTCATTTGGCATTGTGCCTAATGGACGAACGCTCGTGAACCAGTATGAACGCTCGTGTCGTCACAAACCGGAATGATTCTCGTATTTTAACATCACAATTTATAGTTTTCTAGGCTCTGTCTTATAATTTTGCTTCGGCTATCTATTGGAATAATTAATTTTAATTTTTACCGCATTACGCTTTTAGATTTTTGATCTCATGGTAATTATTAGCAAATTAGTAGAAGTACACACAGAGATGAAACGTCATGATTATTGTAAGCGTGCAAAGGATCATATACGGCGGGACGCAGTAAATATAGTTATCAATTATTCAACAGAAAATCTCCTAGACGCCACATTTTAAAACGGATTTTTACCAAAGGATTGACGAACGGTAAGGAAATATACCTTTGGGGTCGTACTTGATGTGGAGGATCGAGAAAAATGACGCTGGGAGGTATATCCCTTTAAGGGGGGGGGGCTATTATTAAGGTTATAAATCGGAAAAGAAAAGCTTCCACTTGTGGAAATTGCAGCAGCTGAAAACAAATGTAAAATACTGAGCATTTTTTTCAGGATCAAGAAATCCCCTCTCACATCAAACTACACTGATGTTTTTACGTCCGTTTAGTTCCAGTGCCTCGTATAGCTAGCTCAACGGCTGGCTCCGTATGTTAGCCTCGTAGCTATACTTCGTTATTGTCTTTGCTCTAGTCTATACGTGTTTTTTGTAAAGTTTTTCTTGCAAGACACGTTCCACATTGGCCATTCATTGGTCCGACGTGGCCACACGTGTATATTTGCGTTAGTGGGGGGCAAAATAGGCCTTTGGCAATCGGCTGTCTGTCTGTCTCACTCTATCTGGAGTTGAGGAAAAGATGGAAGCGGATAAATAGGGAAGAATGAGTAGGGGGAGGGGGGGGGGAAGGAGGAATTACGAGGACTGATTCAGTTAGGGCGCCGTAATTTGTGTTAGTTCTAGAGCTAGCCGCTAGAGGGTTTGTCTGCCTGAGCAATTCGTCGACTCGTTTGTTCCATTCGCGAGTCTCCTCTCTTCCCCCCTCTTTCGTCTATCTACTATCTTGCCTGAAGCTTTCTCTTCAGTTCTTCCCCACCTCCTTGGAGACCTCGGAGAATGGGGAAGGGGGGAAGAGGGTAGGAGAAGGGGGTTGCATTGGAATCGAATGCACGACAACTTGCACATAAAATAGAGGGGCGTCCAATTCATTGAGCATGCGCCACGCATTCCACTTCCTGTTCGGGCACGCAGCGACCCCTACGCAACGTGACTGCCCTGGAGGCGCTCTCTCTCTCGCTCTCTCCCACCACTGACTTCTATTTTCGCGACTTGTCGTTGGCGGGGACTCGTGGAGCAGAGCGACCTCGCACATCTAGTTGATGTCACAGAAGTGCCAAAAATGGGGGAATGGAGAAAAAGTGAGCCGTGGGAGTGCATTTAAAACTGAAACGCTTGTTGCCCCCCGGGGGGGCCCCCCCAGGGGGTAGTTTTTTTTGGGGGGGAGGGGGAGGGGGAGAGTGTGCCGTACCAGGATGGGAATGCACCAGAATGGTCCTGGAGTTCAATATAAAATTTGAAAAGCTCATATTTACGATGTAATCTGTGGGAGGAACGGGTTTTGAGTGATGAAGCTACTATTACTTTTAAGGGAGAAAGTAGGCGGTGAAGAACATACAGATGACGCGTTTGTTTCAAGGTAACACATCTACGTGCTATGAATTATCACTTAAAATACTTGATATTATTAGTTGAGTGTTGTCGTTTGTATCTTTTTGTTTTCCGCCGAATTAAATTGGCGGGAAATGGAAAACGGGATCTAAAGTCCAGCGAATGATGGTTTATTCACTTGACTCACATGGCTAATAATTACGAATATTCTGATATAGGTAGTGGTTCAGTGGTAAAACGGTCGCCTGCAACATGGGCGGCTCGGGTTTAATTACTGGCCGATGCACCAAATTCTCTGGAGACTGGAGTGTGGGTGTAGGCATGATGTGATGAATTGATGACATCGATCACATTGATAGTAGTGGAATTGCCTTCATAAACTGACCAAGACGGTCTGTCCTTGTACCAATGTTTATTGGTCCAGGTTTGTCTTTGTACCAATGTTTATTGGGCCAGGTATCTCCTTGTACCGTTGTTTATTGGGCCAGGTATCTCCTTGTACCGATGTTTATTGGGCCAGGTATCTCCTTGTACCGACGTTTATTGGGCCAGGTATCTCCTTGTACCGATGTTTATTGGGCCAGGTATCTCCTTGTACCGATGTTTATTGGGCCAGGTATCTCCTTGTACCGATGTTTATTGGTCCTGGTTTCTCCTTGTACCGATGCTGATTGGTCCAGGTTTGTCCTTGGACCGATGTTTATTGGGCCAGGTTTCATGGTGGTAAAAGTAATGGTCGCCCACCGTAACAAGAATAGCTGCCTAAACACTGCTAATGGGATGAGGGTGACGTCATAGTGAAAGTTATGCACGTTATGTAGCTTATATTGGGGATAGGACAATTGGGAAATAATTCTAGTTAAATAGAGCCACAAATATACGGACGAAACGAGCTGTAGCATGGTCGGAATGGAACAAACATGGAAGCTATATACTAATTACAAAAAATCGGGCTTAACAAAGATCGGAATAGTAACGTGTAATTATTGTACATCCAGATTGTTGTACGCTTGCATTACGATGTTACGATGTGAGGTGGGCGCATAACTTCGGGTTACGGCCCTAATAAACACATTACATTACGATGTAACCATGGGAAAGGCAGATTGAAGTATAGCATCTCGCAACTAAGATCCACAGAGATAAAGCTGAATGGAGTACAGCTATGAGACGAAAGTCCATAAATTACAGAGCTTTGGCAGTAATGCTGTGGATAGGAGGAATGTCTACAACAAGAACTTGATGCTGAATCCCAATCGGAAAATAAACGGCTTTAAAGAAACGCATAAAAATTATCTCTGATGTACTGGCAGGGAGTCTCTTCTTGAAGTGCTATTACACCGAAGCACATTCATGATGGGCATTTGCAATGACTGATACTTAGTGCAATGACACTTCGTGAAAGTTACTTCGATGTAATGACATGTCTTGAAAAAACTTCAATATAATGCCACGCCATGAAGGTACTTAAATGTAATAGCACTTCTGGATAATAAACCAGTGAAATGGAATTTCAGCGTAATAGAACTTCATGAAAGGAACTTCAGTGTAACGACACTTTGTGAAAAAAGCTTCAGTTTATATATAATGGCATTTCACGATAAGAACTTCAGTGTAATGCCACGGAGTGAAAGGACTTCAGTGTAATGATACTTTATGGAAAAAAGCTTCAGTGTAATAGCACCTTATGACAAGAACTTCAGTGTTATGTCACGGCGTAAAAAGACTTCAGTGTAATAATATTTTATGGATAAAAACTTCAGTGTAATAGCACTTTATGACAAGAAATTCAGTGTTATGCCACGGCGTGAAAGGACTTCAGTGTAATGATATTTTATGGAAAAAACCTTCAG
>JAHWFP010024037.1:14175-29055 GCA_023313725.1 Lithobius niger
GATCCCACACTGCAGCATACTTCACCCTACAGCTGACTATACCTTTGCAAGCTTCTGTAGCAGGAGTGACTCTCCATAGAAGCGAAGCTGTTTGCTCGATCGATCCATTTGGCATATCTGAAGTAAGGAGCCCAGTTCAACGAGAACTGTTTAATGGGACACCTAAGATCTTCATCTCTGGACTCTAAGCAGAACCGCACCTCCCACTTTGTGGTCTACCGCAACAGGACTTTGCTCTCCAGTTTCTGACATGACCGACGACATTCGAAATTCGACAGACGACATGGCAGCGGTTGAAAGACATTCCCCAATCACTTCACAACCTTGCTGGCGAACGTTGTTGGCTGTGGCTGAGCTTAGGCTCCGTTTTTACTTGTGTTTCTCATCAACTTTTGTAATCAAGGCCAAGATTTTGGCCTAAAATATTGAAATCTCTGTGCTTTCATATGTCCTTGTGGGCTTCGCCAGTCAGGTGACTCGTTTATTTATATTACAGACATTCCCCACTTAAACACCATTAACAGTGGCGTAACTAGGGTTTTGTACTGAGGGGGCAACACTACGCATTTAGCCGAATGGTGTGGAGGGAGAACCGAGTAAGAGCCCCGGAAGCTGATGCATTTTTGCTATTTTCCGGCAATTTCTGCCCTTGTAAAGTGCCGTTGGAAACATTTTTACAAAACCAGCTTTGCTGACTGCATTATACGCATAAAAAAACGTGTAATGCAAATCTTTCAGTTTTTCATACTAGATACTTATTTTTTAAACACTGATACTTTGTTAGAAATGTTGGGAATTTTAAGCAAAATATGGAGTCAGTAATTCTAACTATTTATCTTTACTGATTTTTGTATTTCTTTGTCCATTCGTTACCTGGTTACTTAGTGATTTGAAGGAGAAACAGTACAAATATAAATTAGCTAAGATGAAAGTTGCGTCTTTGACCTCAAAATGCAGCCATTTGACGGTAAATAATTTTTCAGCTATGGAAAAAGGGACTTATCCAATTTGCCGAATAAGCTTTCAAAATCTCAATGAGGGGGCGAACCGTCCCTTTGCCCCCCCCCTCCCCCACTAGTTACGCCACTGACCATTAATAATATCCACGAGAGGATTGCAGTAATTTTATGATCGTATTCTTTTGAGTGCTTCCTATCATCAGCGAAAGCTGACCCATGCTCACCAATAAATTTTATTAGAAGAAAGGTAGCCATACCACAACGAGAAAGCCTAGTCCTGTGATACTGCCTAGTTCTGTGATACTCTTGAATACACTTATTGCCGAGTCGACAAAACACCATCACATATAGTTCAACTGCCGGAAATCGTCTGCTGAATCATGAAGTCAATAGGATGAGTGACTACTTAAAATGATTTCTTAAATCCAAAACAGTTTTCGGCTAAACTTAAGTGAAAATCTTACTCTGATTTTCTGAGTCCATAAATGCACGTGAATTAAAACATAGTTTACATATTTGCAAATCAGAACTCTTTTAACTGACCGTGAGATTGAACATATTAGCTCTGACACTTCGTTAGAATTACACTTGTCCCCCCCCCCCCCAAAAAAAAAAGAAAAGAAAAATTCTCCCGGTGCACCAACGCATACCGATGCACAGCTGATCTATAGGACAAGTGGTTTGATAACTGCTGCTGAAACATGAAAAATTAATTAACACATTTCTCCAGTTTTTGTCACGCAATTCGACTAATTGAAAACTGTCAAGCTCTACCAATCCAACAGTAATCAAGGAACACCAGAAGTAAACAAAAATAAGGAAGAAAAGAATTTGACTGTTCCTGTTCCTGTTTCGTGGGGTTCACTCTTCCTTTTAAATTGTGCCCAATGTATTGAAAATAAAGCTTCGATCCTAGCTTAAGTTCGCTCTAACATCAGGTTCATTCAAATACCAATGGATCTGTCGACTGAGACATGTTTACACGGAATGACGAGCTTTTTTAGAATTCCTTCAAAATTCGATTCAGTTTGTAGTTCAACAGTTGGTAAAGTTGAGTTTTGTAACCCGTCGTATGACAAAATGTTTTATACACTTCTGAAAACAGCTGTTTCTGTTCACAACAACACGAAACACATGTAACAGTATGAATTTTATTACTGGGTCAGAGGTTTTCTGTGAGAGGGAATGACAGGCCTGGTTAGTGTGAGACACTACCAGACTCCTGCAGTGGCTGTAGGAACTATTCTGGCCTATTCTGGGCAATATTTCCCCATCTACAATGATCGGTCCGAATTCTTAGTAAGAATCCCTAGGTTTGCCCATCCCCACACTGAACTTTTTTCTGCTTCTAAAACGTCCTGTAAGGTTAGAAATTGAACTGGATCAAGTATGCAAGAGCAGTTCACAGATTACTTGAGCCAATACAAATTAATTTTAAAAAATAGTTTGTAATACCAGGGGGTAATGACCTGTATTCGCATCTCAGGTTGTACCCTTCGTAAAGTTTTAAGCAGGATGGAAAGCCAAATTGGCTCCGGAAGGGTTATGAACCCATGCCATCAGCATTTGGTTTCAAAGGTCGTGGGTTTAGGCCGTGTCAGTATGGCTCAGCTGTAGGACCTCAGCATTCGGTTTCAAAGGTCGTGGGTTTAATTCCCCACTCAGGCAAAGTCTGACATTTAAGTCCAAAAGGCAACGTAAATAGGTTTGCATCCGTATTTATTTTACCCTTCGTGAAGGGCAGCATTCCATTCAGCTCTCACTGGGTTTTCCCCTACTACCATAGACGTAATGTTTCCTTCCTTTATTGCTCTGCTTTTCCCGCAGGTTACGAGGAAAAACCCAAATAAAAAAAAAAAAATAAGAGATCCAAGTTAAAAAATGTGCTATCGGGGCATAACACACAGGAACCGCCAACATCATCGATCTTAATGCTGACAATAGCGAACAAAAAGAACTAAAAGAAAAAGTTATAAAAAAAAATAGAACAGGAAGAGAAAGGTGCCTTAGGCCCCAGATGATGCCCCCGGCTTTGTGGGGCTGAACCTCAGCAATAGCCTCGTGTGAGAACCAATTTTGCGCTGTAAACCGTTCGCACGACTTGCGGCAGAGTTGTTCGTGGTTTGGGACTAGAAATGAAACCACAGCATCGCACCCCGAAGCTAAAAACAAACCAGTCACAGTAGGTAAGGGTGGGATTTGGATGTCGGTGTGGGCTATATATAACTGGAAGTAACGACCCAATGCAATGACTGTTGCTGTTGTGGTGGAGTAGGACACTGTGTGCAAGACTGCACCAAAGAAAAAAAGTCCACTCGGCTCAGGGGAATCGTGGATCACCTCAGTTGTGTAACAAGAACCGGTTACAGACGCGCAATGACACAAACCAACCGTAACAATACACAGCATGAAGAAAAAAATAAAAAAAAGAATCTATTCTACAGGGAACCATTTCCTGCACGATGTCCTAAATATACGTGTTGATCCAAAATCTTACGGCTTTAGTTGCGCTATAGAGGTCATAGTCCAACCATGGGGGCAAAGAAGCACTTTCCTGGGAAAACGATGGCTAGAAAATGCTGATCTATGTATGATCAGGCTAAATGAATACCAACGAATGTTCGGTTATTTCTGGGCTCCTACAATGTGGACAGAGTTTCTTGTAAATAAAATAGTTTTGCAAAGGTTAACTCTGTCACGTCCACGTTTAGCGACTATTTGATATAGTGGCTAAACGTGGAAATATAGTGGTCAGTTACAGAAGTTGAAGCAAAGTATTTTTAGTTGAAATAAACTACGTTTTCACCTCTGTCCTTAATTAGGTAAACAAAAACGTGCACATGGTAAAGTAAAATTATTACCTAGTTGGCATCATTTAGAAAATCCACGTAAACTAGATGATGCTAACTAGTTAAATGTTGCAGCAAAAGTCTTCTGAACATAAAGCCTGCTGACATTTTATTTCCTTTTGTTGTTATATCCATAAAAAGCGTAAAAGTGTGATGAATTATGGTAAGAATCCGTTACGTACGTCCGATACAACAATTTAATTACCGCATCACCAAAACACGATACGGAGACTGCCATTGTTTTGCTGGAACACGCAGAAATTAATGCCGACAGATGGTAGTCATCGATTTCGACTCGCAGCCGATTGAGATAGCTCTTTTGGCTGTGAGAGTTTAAGCGTCTGACGGCCTTCTGACCACTACAACTGTCGCCCAGCAAAGGCCGTCGGACGCTTGAGCTCTCACAGCCTACAGAGCTAACTCAATTGGCTGCGAGTCGAAATCGATGACTACCATCTGTCGGCATTAATTTCTGCGCGTTCCAGCAAAACAATGGCGGCCTCTGTGTCGTGTTTTGGTGATGCAGTAATTAAATTGTTGTATCGGACGTATGTAACGTATTCCTGCCGCAATTCTTGTGTTTAGTTATTGCGTAAGTGATCCAAAAGTAAAACATGCATGTCAAAATGGATGTAATTGCCCTTTAAGTCACCTGGTTTAAAGTAGGTTTTTAATCACCAACCATCTTATCCTCTGTGGTCAACACCGCACCTCCCCACAGGTATTCATCACATATCTTGCATTCCAGTACATGGAGGGCTCATCACACATTTCACGTGTGTGTAACGTACGCTGTTTACATTGTAATATATATAGTGTGAGACATACCACTGATGGGAGCTATGGTAATAATCACAAAGGCTAGGTCGGTCGATTAAAAGCCAGGTGTTTTTATCAGGGTTCTCACCAAAATAGTGAAATAATTTCCCTGAGTTTTCCAGGTTTTCTAGAGTAGTTGAGGTTAATGATCTCACAGCTTGCATTCTGGTCCTGAGGAGCGCATATTATACACCTTACGTGCTCCCCGGATTGTATTGTATGGTATGAGACAAATCCCTGTTGGGGAGCTACGGCACACAGCTAAGGGTGGCCATAGGTTAAATGCAGTGGACTCTTTGTATTTTGTTGGTGTTCCTGCTTGGTCACCCCCAGGTGTCTTTAAAGAAATACTGGCCCAGCAAATCCACTCACAAAAAATACAAAAGTTATTTCTAGTGCTGCATTTCAATCTCCATGATGCTGTTTGAAGTCTTAACTATTTCGGGTAACACAAAAAAAAAAAAGACTACTGGGCGATAAAGCAGGGTTCATACTCATATACGAAAATGAATATCCCTGACTATCCCTGATTTTCCCAGACTTATTTCTTCAAATATCCCTGAACAAAACACTTCTACTTTCAATTTTTTTTTTAATTACACAGAGTCAACTGCTCATTCTGCAAGCCCAGCATCATAACTTCATCTGGATGGCAACTGCACATTTTTAAATTTAAAAAATGGGGCAAGAAAGTAGTAGCAAAGCAACTGGAATTTGCGAGACCACACGGTTTATTCTAAAAACCAAATTCTAAAAATGGAAAAAAATGGTTCTAAAAAAAATACAGTTCGTTTTTAGAATGAATTTTTTCATTTTTAGAATTTTGTTTTTATAATGAACCGTGTGGCCTCGCAAATTCCACTTGCTTTGCTACTACCTTCTTGCCCCATATTTTTAAATTAAAAAAAATTCCTGACTATCGCTGACTTCTTGCCAATTTTCTATTTTTTCCCTGACTTTCCCTGACCGTATTTCGTATCCCTGACTATCCCTGATTTTCCCTGACTTTCCAGATCGGTATGAACCCTGTAAAGTTAAAAAAGAATTGTTTGGCATTTAATTTCCACAACATTCAGTACCCTCAAATACTGATATGAAACAAAATTTACGGTCTTTATGAACATTTAAACATGTGTATACGACTTTACTTGATGTTATTTATGTTTGCCGCCTAACAAAAATCAAAACTAAAGTGAAACAGCACGATGATTAAGTGACGTTTCATTCATGTCAAACTCAGATAGGTGTCTTATTTTGTTGTGTTGATGTTCATGACTGTTTACACAGTTTTCTGGGAAATCAAAATTGGTAAACATTTTTATCTTTCGCCACCTATGTTCCGAGTAACATTCTTCAATGTGTACTGATTCGAAACATCACCCTAAGTAAATTACTAAGTTTTGTTTTGCAAGCATTTTTTTTTCTTCGCGTGATATAAAGACATTAACCTGTTTTTCCCCACTTCTTAAGGAACTTTCATGGAAGATATGACCTTGTGTGATATGCACCGTTTTTTTTTCCCATTCCTTTTTTCTTTCACTCTCATGTCTATGTCTGTTCAGTGTATTAGTTTAAAAGTTTAAGCTTCGTATTATCTGCGCTCGTCTGACGCCAAACTTTAATGAAAGAAAATTCATTTTAAACATTAGGGGTGGAAGAAGAATAAGAAGCTTGGAAAGTTAAGGGGGGGGGGGAGGAAGCTTGCAATTCTGTAGCCTGTCTTATTAGTTTCAACCTGTCATGGTTGGTAGAAATATTCATAGGACGCAATCGTAGCTGGTTCATGTATTATGAAATGGCGCTGCTGCAGCTTTTATAGAGGTCGTTTGCAACGCCACGATGAGAAACAGCACCACCCAGTGGCGGGTTTCGGCAGCTGAACCAATGGATAGGCGGAGGACGACATTATATGGCGCTCCTGTGTCTGGACCTGGGCCTGTGCACCGTTGATTTCGGCTGGAATTTTAGGTCTTTTGAAATGCAAAAGAGGGGAACTGAATTAATTCAACATCCCATAGCACCACAAGAATCCCAGACAGGCGGCTTCCATCTTCTAGAAAAGACATTTAGCGCAGCTCAATGATAGACTTTTTTGGAATTCAATTCGTCCCGCCTCACAAGTTGGCTGGATGGAATGGTGAAGGCGATTAGCTTACGTACGAAGACAGCAGAAAAAAAGTACAGTGACTACGAAAGTAAAGCAGATCTGGTCCGGTAGAAATCGTCGAGGGGATAGCGGGTAAATGGATAAGGACTACTTGGTCATAAGCAATATTAACATAATCAGACATTAGGAGTCAGTAGGCAGATAGCTGCCAAAACTAGTGTAAATGAAAAAATTAACGAGTAAGTCTAGTTAGTGCATTTAGCTTTAAGATAAATCATATATATAGTTTACAGGGTTCGTACTTAACTGTAACCTTAAAATTCCAGGACTCTTCCAGGATTTTTCAAGGATAGGTCAACGAAAATTCAAGGGCAGAAATTAGTAATAAATAGAAAATGAAACAATTAAAAGATAAATTTGTTACATACGAAATATTATCAACACTATGGTAAGATGTAAACCACTACCACTGGTGTTACAATTATTTTTTCCCCCGTTATTTTTATATACGTTGTACGCTGATGACTGACACGGCAAAACAGAAACCTGATTTTCTGTTATAGGAATTTCCAGGACTATTTCAGGACGTAAGGGAATTTTTCAAGGACTTTTCCAGGCCTGGAATTTCATATTTATTTTCCAGGGCATTTCCAGGTTTTCAAGGACCCGTACGAACCCTGAGTTTACCAGAATTGAGGCTTAAACGTGTATGCAAACATAATGAAACACAACTGGTCAAAATGTAAATAAGGCTCTTAGCGGAACTGCAGCCACCAGGGCAGAGCAACTTTCAATTACATGTTCTCGATGCACGAGTGACGTAAAGAGGATTGTGTGTATCGACTGAACTGTCACCATTAGGGGCGACTCCCACTGGTCCTTGTGCAATTTTGTCGCAAATCCTTCGCCACCGTACAGTGTTAGTTTAATTTTTATTGTTTTTCTTTGAAATGGTTCTTGGCTTTCTCCCGCATAGTTTTTAAAATCAAACGAAACATTCATTGTTATGTTTACTTTTGCTACCTTTTCAGGCCGTTAATGCCGAGTTCTGCGGCCACTTTTGCTAAGAGCCTTGTGAAAAGTTAATAACTTGGCGTGGCCATGGAACAATTTTTATTACGACAACCAATCCGAACGCAGCGAACATGAAAACGGCAGCAAGAAAAAGGGAGGGAGGGGGGATGTTCATTCTTTGCACGGTAGCAATGAAAAAGAGCGAGCGGTAGACACTGTGGAGGGTAATGTCGATTACGTAGCGACAATCAGTAACAAACGAAATATTACGACAACTGTATTGTTGACGGAAAACTAAGTGTGTTTTTAGTTTTAGGGAACCGAACCGGAAGCGGGTGATTTGCTGCTACATAGAGTAGTACACGAGGAGAGGACCAATTTAGCGGAGAAAAGCTAAAACTGACTTTATTTAGATCTTTTGAGATGCCACAATCAAACTGTGGATCCCAGCAGAAACAATGGCGAATGCAACAACAAATTGAGCAGTGCGACAACATGGCTTCCTACTAGACCAGCGTATCCAGGAAGACCTAGAAGAGTATTAAAACGTTGCAGCGATATTGCGACACCACACATATGGCTCATCATGATCAGCGTGTTGTACTCTCAGCTATCTTTATAATAATATTGGAGGCCGGCTAAAAGGAAAGCCTAAAGGAAGGCCTAAAGGAAAACCACTTCTCCCCTCCTCGTGCCCGCATTGAAAATGCACTCTCCCACTCTACCTGCAGCCAAAAAGGAGCCAGGAATGAGTGATCGATCAATCTGACAAGTCGTCGGGAAAATGTCCCGCGAAATGTGACCGGCCCCGTGCATAGCACGGGCTTCCTCTAGTAATTAATATTTTTGTATTTTTCCATATCAATGTAGGTGGAATTTGATTGTATAGATCTTCAAAAATGGGCTGTTCCAATTTTATGTGCAAAACGGGTTTGTATACGAATTTCTATGCGTATTGTATTGTAGCCTAGGACACGGCCACCTCTGAGGCATGATATTGCCAGTAAGAGAAAGGGGTCCGGACTAGAGCTGCTATGGGTGAACTTTTTCTCTCTTTTCTTTTAACGAGAAACAGGAAAACCAATGATAAATTGCCAGTGAATAAATTCGAGAACAATTAGCCTTGTTCCCGTGGGGGGCACTGTAACTAGGTTATTAGACGATTTCTGACCTTAAAGCATTTTAGATCGTAATTTTCCTGCTAGAAATTTACTAAAGCTTCATACATTCAAGGAAATCAATGTTTTATCCCCCTTAAATCGTGGTTTTTCTGCACTACAATTAATGTTAAGAGATTTTTAAAAGTCCACCTGCTGCAATACACAAGTGTAAACCGTCAGACCCCCCCCCAACTCCCTTCTTTTAAAACGTTTTTGTTTCACCTTTACTCTTGATCGCCGACAGATAAAAATTGAAAGATGGGTTTCACCAAATGGAACTGGCGAAAGATTAGTTGCCATCCCAACAACATTGCTCGGAACGCTGAGGCCAACCTAAAGATAAACCCTCGGATTGAATGGCTCATTACGACAACAATTACCTCATCAATCCCAATTTGATCTCACTTTACAGCCCAGCACTTGATGTCTTCCCTGCCTCGCCATTTGTAGCAATAAACGACAATGGTGACAAAACACTATGAATCTTCTCTAACGAGCGCTTCAAAATTCGAGTAAGACAAAAGAAGAAGCTGTAGGAAGGAAACTCGTGCATGCTGCACACCATCCAGGAACCTATACCATTCTCTTCCAATCAGCCGTACAAAATTAAATTTTTGGATCTTGAAAAGGACAGCTTGACAATACGATGACAAGCATTTAAAATCACGCAGCTCTAATTTATTTCATTTTACTCATTCATCATAATAAGACCCTGTGGCATTGCCAATGTAGCCTACTGTAGCTTTTAGCAAATTGGAAATGTCAAGTTATAGGAGATGTTTTGGCCCTGGCCCAAACGCAAAGTAAAATTGCGGGCTATCCGATATCTCACGTCTCATGGCTCTTTATTTCTATTCCAGTTCCGTCATAAACTGCATAGATGGTTAGCTGTTCTTGTCTAAACGTGGGATTACACTAGGTTTCTTGGCAGTACTGTGGATTTAGGTTAAAATATTTATTCGTTCTTTATTTACCAATGCTTCACACACCTCGAGAAATTTCATTCATTGCGTTGGACAGTGTAGAGACCTCTCTTAAAGAGTGAGAGCGGGAATGGAAGAGAGAGGGAAAGAGAGAGGGAAAAAGAGGAGAGGGAAAGAAGAGAGGGAAAGTGTGAGAGAGAGAAACAGAGAGAGGAGAAGAAGGGGGAAAAAGAGAGCGCGAGAAAGACAGAGACGTAAGGAAATAGAGACAGAGAGTGACAGAGGCAGAAAGAGAGATGGAAAGAGGGAGCTTGAGAGAGAGAGGTAGAGGCAGGGAAAGGATAGAGAGAGGAAAGAGAGCAGGAAAGTGAAAGTGCGAGAGAGGGAAAGAAAGAGGGAAAAAGAGAGTGAGAGGGAAAGAGAGAGAGGGGCAGAGAGGCATAGAAGGACAGATCGAGACGGAGTAAGAAAGAGAGGGAAAGAGGGAGAGAGATGGAGACAGAAAGAAAGAAAGACAGGAAAAGAGAGATGGAAAGGAAAAAAAATAGAGCAAGACAATGGGAGAGGGGAAAGAGGGAGAAGGGAAGAGAGAGAGAGAGAGAGAGAGAGAGAGAGAGAGAGAGTATGAAGAGAAAGACGGAAAGAGAAAGGGGACGAGATAGAGGAGAAGAGAGACAGGAGGAGAGAGTCAGAAATAGAGAGGGGAAAAGAGAGGGAAAGAAAGAGGAAAAGACAGAGAGATAGGGAAAAAAACAGAGGGAACGACAAATATACAAAGAAATAGAGTGGGTCAGGAAAAGAGTGCTAGAGAGTGTCAAAAGCGAAAAGAGAGAGAGACATACAGAGAGAGCGGGAAAGAGACGGAGGCAAAGACAGGAAAGGGAGAGACAGAGAAAAATAGAGGGTAAGACAGAGGGGAAAGGAGAGCGAGAGGGAAAGAAATTTCAGTAACATTTTATTTCACATGATTAGAATAAAGTTCAAAACCAAGACCCAGATGAGAAAGAGAGCGAGGGGGAGGGAGGAAGAGGGAGAGAGAGAGAGAGAGAGAGAAACATTTCATCAATATTTTCTTATACATGATTTGAATAAAGTCAGTGAGTGTCATATAAAATTACATAAATACACATAATTTAACACTTATAGCTTAACACAGTGAAAGCCAAGACCCAGACGAGAATAAAAAGGGAATAAGAGATAATCGAACGACCTAAGATTCAGTCTCAGGAAAATATACAAGTTGGCAATCTGTGGTCAAAGAACAATTTACAGAATTTAGACACCAGCGCGAATTAAAAGAATTTAAGGTTCCTGAGAGGCTTTCTGATAACGATTCCGAAAAGCAGTTGGCTCCTTAGATGCAAAAGAAATACACGTGAAAAGGACGGACTACACCCGATGCACAAGTAGATGCACACCAATAATAAATTGTAATTCTCGCTAGCACCAACAAATAGTTAATTCGACCAACAGCTGATGGCAGCCTTCCAAACCCTTTAACCCTAAGTACGCAGTCACGAGCTGACAAGATGTACCCATTACCCAGGAGAGCTGTACCCATCGATGAAAGAAGAACAAATAAATCCTGTAACACATGACAGTGCAAGAAAATATGTATGGTGGTTCCCAGAAAATCATAGTAGAAGGACAGTAGAAGGACAGAAGGACAGAAAGACAATAGAAGGACAGAAGGACAGACACAGTAGAAAGACAGAAGACGGTACTCGAAAAACTCCAATTCGATTGAGAAAGGCGGGGATTGCAACACGATCGCGATAGGCGCCAGACTACATCCGAATCACCCTTGAAATTAGGCCAACGATATACACAAGTCCATGCAACAGGGTAGCCATTCCACTGTAACCACTGTAGAAGCGAGCAAGGATCCTAAGAAAAATGTGAAAACACCTGTTGAAGCTGATACTCATCACAATCCCGCAAACTAAATTGTGGGAAACCGTGAGTCCAAGGAAGAAAACGAATGCTCAGTTCATCACAGTTCGCATATTGCAACAAACGTTGCAGACCAGATTGCAAAATACGGAAATTCAAAGTTAAACATCGGATTCCGCAAGATATCAAGTTCATCTAAGAGAACAACTCCTCCAAAGTACGAAATCGCCCTTCTTGGATGGAAGAAATCCCCCCTCCCCCATGGCTTCACACATGCTTTTCCCATAAAGTTGAAGCCTTACAGTCTACGAAACGAGAATTTGCAACAGGCAAATGGAACACCACCCGATGATCAACAAAGTTAGAAAAAAGACACAATACAGCCTGTTTTCAAACCTTAAACAAAGATGGGACTTGAAGCAAAAACTGTGCGAAAAACCATGTCCCTCAGGCAAGTGCCCCAGAAAGCATTCAAAGAAACTGTATGAAGGATGATACTGGTGAGCACAAGCACCCGACGCAAGTAATTGAAACGAAAAGCAAAACTCCGCGCAGAAAGCTGAACTAGCCCCTGCTTCTTCTCCCTACCCCGAAGGTAGGAAACTAAGGTAAAGAGGATGAAGCCAATGCTTTCCAGCCCAAACAAAACGTACCGTAGCCACTTGGATCCGACAGACAACTTCAGAAGGTGAATCCAGAGAAGTAATCTTATGTCACACCCTAGAAACCACCATCTGATTGTAAATCGAAACTCTGCCACTATATGATAACAAGCATCCATCGAGACCACTTATTCAGAGACGCGGATGTGTTTCCTTTTAGCTCCGACCAGTTAAGTGCTTCGTAAACAACATCATTCCCAAAATGTGCCCCTACGAAACGCACTGCCTAAACGTTGCAATATCGTGTGTCTAAGTCATTACAAGACCTCTGAGGAAAGACTTCATATTCTTGAATTTCAAGGCATTGTTTTGCATGCACACTGGGAGCCAAACATTAGCGCTAATAACGCAATGTTTTGGCCCAAGGTTTCCACGCAAAAAAAATTCTGATACATTCTGGACATTCTTCAAAACCCTGAATTTCCTTTTTGTTTTCCAGGACTTTTCCAGAGTCGCAATATTCAAGGTTATTCGTGATTACGAACCGCGGGCTAACATTACAAAAAAAAAGGGTATAGTCTTATTCCTGCTTTTAAAGACAGCATCCAAACCGCGTGTTTCTGGGAACCGCCCTGGGATTTGAGGACGTCGTTCGTGCTTCCCATTTTCCTTATACTCAAGTACCTTTTTCTTCGGAAAGTGGAAGTTGAAGATTCTGAAAGCAAGCGACGAACGAAACATTTACCGCCGTCGTAAGAATTGTTGTCGGTGCTCCTTTCGCTGCTACTATTTCAACTTTTCCTCGAAACACGAGCGCGCGGGTCCTTATTGCTTTCGGCGCATGATTCAGTAGCACCACAAGTTCTACTGCCCCTCAGGGATATTCCCCCTCCACCCCCACTAACTTCTTTCCCTTAGTTTCTCTCTCTCTCCCAAAATCCCCGTTCCGTTACGGAGGATACACATCCATAGCGACGAGAAGCGACATAAAAGTACGCAATAACGAGCAATTATCGCCCGACCTTTTGACCTCCTCACGGCCTTTGCCGCGCAATAAACAGTTTAGCGGGCGAGCGAAGGATTCCCACCCCTTTATCACCATCGTGCCCCGGGGCCGTTGCGTTGCACGCACGCACTTCCTTTCCTTCTCTTCAGCAAACAACTTGCTTTAATTTCTCCCAATCGTAAATAAAACTTGTTGAAGTGGAAAGTTATTTTTGATTCAGCATTGCCTGTGGCTGGATATTTCATAATGGCAGCTGCCGTAAAATAATAACCTTCCCGATAGTGCAGTTGAGAGATGCAAATTGTTCAATTCTGCTGCATGAGACGAGGCCGTTTATGTACGGCGTTTGTTTTGGCAATTTTTTTTTAAGAATCTCTGAAACATCGAAGCAAGGAAGTACGGCTTAGGTCCGTATTCTGAAATGCTCCTTTAGGCCCAATGAAGCCGTGGGCTGGCTCCAAGGTTGCTACGTAATGGAATTATTAAAAGTGTATCAGCATTTAACTAAAAACTCAGCCTAACCACAGTATAATAAATTCATTAAAACAGGAGTTTTCTCCCAGTCTTACTGAGCATTCTGAACTGCTACCGCATTGAGAATGCTCAGTTAAGACTGGGCGAAAACTCCCTGTTTTAATGTATTTATTATACTGTGATTAGGCTGAGTTTTTAGTTTCATGGGTTCACAGCGAGTGTGATTATGTATTAGTATCGTAATTGAAGGAATCCTCTAGACATCTTTACATGCCATACGCTGATCATTTCTGGAGCATACAAATACTCCAATGAAATCTCAGGAGGCGAGTCTTGAACCCTTGAAATATAGACACGGTGTCTTGCACACAACGAAATTACACATGATGTTTGTATGGAAGGAATTGCTGTTACTAGGTTTTTTGTTTTTCTATAACTTCCACCAATGAAAAAAGACTCATATATTATATAATATGCTTAGATTAGGCAAGCAAATTCATCATCATGCACTATAATGAAAGAGGGCGAGCGGGGACAATGTGAACAGATGTGCTCTAAAACAATCAGTAACAAACAAAATATTGCTTGCTTCAATAATGCTAGCTATTAGGACCGACTTGAATAGTTTCAAACTTGGTAGAGTAGTTACGATCACTGCATGCAAGATCGTTGTTACGGTATTTTCGCGCTTGGTAGAAACACGGAGAAACTGGCAATTCGCCCACACTGACAATAAGTGTCGCCCTACAATATTAAAAACACTATTTACTTTCATAAGAAGATCAAACACCAGGGGTTCCAATTCAAGGGAGCAGGGATGGGTGGTTAACAGACCACACAGTGCGGGGAATATGGGGGAGGGGACACTATTAATTTCCCTGAGAAGACCAAACACCAGGGGTTCCAGGGGGCGGGGGGGTAGCACAGAAGAAGGGGGTATTCACACCACACAATGGTGGAATGCAGGGGGGGGGGGGAGGAAGGGGATGGGGAACAAGGGGGTACCAGACAGATGAAGGGAAATCAGACCACACAATGGGGGAACGTGGGGGGAGGAGGAATGGGGCCATCGGC